>LS052259.1:15330-27684 GCA_900241095.1 Acartia tonsa | reverse complement strand
GCCATCAAGTTGCAATGTAATATAAATTTGGAGAAGGAGCGATGAAGGGGCGATGTAGGAGCGATGAAGGAGCGATGTAGGAGCGATGTAGGGGCCATCACAGTACAATTTAATATAAATTTGGAGAAGGAGCGATGAAGGAGCGATGTAGGAGCGATGAAGGGGCGATGTAGGAGCGATGTAGGGGCCATCAAAGTACAATGTAATATAAATTTGGAGAAGGGGCGATGGAGGAGCGATGTAGGGGCCATCAAGTGGGTTGTTATATAAATTAAGGTAAGGGACTACGGAGGGGCGATGGAGAGGCTATAAAGGAGCCATCATGGGGCTATAGCATAGCCTCTTATCATAAGAGGCGATATGAACGCCCCTTTAAAGGAGCTATTAAGAGGCCATGAAGGAGCTATAGAAAATCATCGCTCCATATGGAGGGATGTCGTGAAAAGGAGTATACCCAAACTTTCTTTCATAAAGATATACTAACTACAACTATTTTTATGGCTCTCATTTACAGTAAAGCTTCTTAAAGTTACCAGGAATATTTTAATTAATACAAAAGATTCTTCCTCAACCTTCAGAAAAGAATAATCTGTAGAAGTCCTCTAGAAAAAAAAGTTCCCTTTTAGGTTTACCAAGCGATTTAGTAGATTTTTTGTAAAGGTATGTCTCTTAGTTGATATTAAGGTAACTTTAAAACCTATACCTACATCCCTGGTAAAATGTGGATGTTAAAGGTCGTGAGTTGTCAATAAGAAAATTACACATTTAAATACATTTACCAAATATTTCTTTGTTTTCTGCTAATTTTTGTTGATTATATTTTAGATGTCGAGTTATAAGGTTAATTGATTGAAATAACATAAATATTATAAGACGTGAAGCTACTCTTCAAATTATAATGGCCAGAGGTTGGTATGCTATCAGATAAAGAATATATTTTAAAATATAGACAATGGAGCGCCTCAAATGTGTAAACATTTTTTTTTATATATACATTTCTTAGGAATATCAACAAGAATGAACCAAAAAGTTCGAGCATTCCAAGAGTGCGTGGGAGACAAATTTTCTGGTATCACTAGAAAAACAACCCCCTCGTCTCTCTTTTTTCTTTCTGACTCATTTTATGGAGAGTAGCTCTAAAAAGGAGTTGGAACAAATGTAATTCAATTCAGCGAAATTTACAATTTTCTTAAAATATTTTTTTCAGTGAAGTAATTCTACATGTAGTGAGTAGTTTTTTCATCGGTCAGTCTATAATTTACCATTGAAGCACTTTATTGGTTTGTCCATTATGATCTCGGTAACCACTGAACCGAGTTAACTTCCATTTTGGGAAGCTTAAATCCCAGATGGTTTCGGGCAAATTTTTTTACATTTAATTTTTATGATATTTTAGCTATTTTTCTGCCAACTCCCTTTCTAACATAGTTGTTTTTATTTAAGTGTTCAAATCTTTGTTTATTTTTTCAACGTAAATACAAATAAGTTTTGATTGAACACCCAGAAAGAAATGAGTAGGCAGCAAAATAGCTTTCATGCTTTCTTCTTTTTCATAGTCTATTTACTTAAAGTTCAATTTAAACAGGATTAAAAATAAAAAAGACTACTAAAATTTTTTCATAATATATCGTAACTTGCTAAAAATTAAGGGATTTTACATTTTAAGACTCAATTATTAAGTTATTCGTGTAACATAGTACTTAATTGTCTAAGTAATCACCCTTATAAATTTCAAGTTTATTATTGTTTCTTAATTTTATAGAAATCCTACAGTGCAGTGTAAAATCAAAGACAGTTTTAACGTATGTCTAAATGATAGAAAGTTTTAATTGTAACAAAGATATTTCCTTAACTTAAGTATACATACCAAAGTCTTTTGTTTAAATTAAACTAGTTTTACAGTAATTCTTAAATAAGATGATATAGGTATAAAACATTAATTTTGCATCTGGTAGTTGCTTCATAATTAGTCTACATATATTAAGTAAAATTCGATGCAAGATCTATAATTTCAAATAACCAATTAGTATTTATTTTTGTATGCGGTCAAATTCAAGAGATTTCCAAACAAAGTTTACAACAACTATATATCCAAAGCTCTATAAATTAAACAGACAGACGAACATTTTAATGTTAGGTTTAAAGTCACTAGGGCAATTATTTCATGAAAATTTAATAAACAAACCACATTTTTAAAAAGGTTAGACTAATTTGATAAATATGTGACCAATAATAGAACCAAACCTCTATTCAATACACAAAATTATTCAATTGTATATTTAAATTGTGTATTAATGGCTTCAACTCAACCAAAAAAAATTGTCTTTTCGAAGAGAAAATGATTCTATCATAATCAATATCCAGTAATTATCCCAGAACAAATAGAATATTCCTGAAAAGCAAAGAACTAAAACTGTTTCATATAGATATTCCATTATTTATTTGAAGATTTCATTAATTAACTTTATTTAAAAATACTTTTAAGATAATTGCACCTATTTTAAGAAAATAAGTCAACGACTCGCATAACACACAAACCAATTATTTGTTTGTAAGTATGTGTGTGTGTGTGTGTTTGTATGGTGTGTAAGCCTTAATTATGAATAGTAAAGATGATATTTCTACAAATTAAAAATACATATATAAATTCCCAGTTAATCCACTAATCATATTCCTAAAAACATTATACAATCAGTTGCAGAAAAGAAATGATTTTTTAAAAGTTAGGGACTAGTAAAGTTTACCTTCAAAGTTTTTGTTTGAAAATTTTTAAAACAAAAATGCTTGATGAAGGGACATCTAAAGTAAATATTGCTAATTGTAAAGAATGTTGCTGTTATTATGCATGGACTCCGCTATGGTGGCGAATTTTTCCACGAGCAGATGTGTTCACTAAGGATGGATGAACCCAAAAACAGACACTTGCATTACAAAACAGCAAATTCATAATTTTAGCTAGGTATTTATTACATAAATTTTAGAAGGGAAGTTCTTTTTGATTATTTATACGGATACATGGATCTTATAGGAATGACTGATTTAAAAATTAACTATTAAACATGCTTTTATTACCCCTATTATTCATGTTTTTTCTTGCTTAAATATTCGTTAATTTAGACAATATTAAGGAAATTATATAAATCATCTTTTTCCAAATTTATTTTGCTAATTTTTAATGATTGCAGTTTTAGGAAAGTATTTAATTTAAATTATGGTATGTTACAACATTGGCTTGGTTTGGGCGAGGTAGGAGCGAGTGTAAAAAGGAGGTAGAAAAAGATTTTTATACATGTTCTATTATATTAGATACCTATATGAAAAGTTACCTAAATTTTCATATATTTCGTTTCTAGTGCAATCTTAAGTGATAGGTAAAGTTACTTAAAAGAAATTCAATTTGAAAATCCCTCTTTAATTACAATAAGATGAAAATGAATCACAAGAGAGAGAGAGATACAGAGAGGGAGGGAGGGGATGCTTTAGTGGTTGGTAGGATAGCCAAACTAACATTAGACCAAATTTTTTTGACCAATCAATCAAAATTAATAGTAATTATGAATTGATTAAACTTGGCTTTCAAATTGGCTATTATTCTTTTCAAAATCTTTTTAGAATTAGCTTTTAAGGTAATTTCTTTAAAAAATTCATTTTGGGAGAGGGAGTGGGATAGGAATTAACCATAAAAAAGCTGCCACTGCATTTTTTATTAGAAAAAAATAGTAATACAAAGTATATTTTATTCTAGAACTCTTAAAAATAATTGAATTTAAGGATCTAGACCATTTAATTTTACATATATCATAATACACTTTAAAGTTGAGCGTAAGTTATAACCATTTTAAATTAAAATGTTCCAAAATTAAAGATTACAACTCAAAGTAATGTCTATTTAATCATGTAACCCAACCTTTTTCCCCTCTTCGCCCCACTTGTCCACGACCAATATAACCAACTTACACTTGCATTCCATCCATCTCCCTTATTCTCTCTCTCTCTCTCACTCGTTTTATCTTTATCTCTCTCTTTCGCCGTCTCTTCTAAACTTAGATTTACGAATATACTTTAGTGGAACAGTTGTGTTTGAGTAGGGCCGTGGGCTACATGCATGCACATAGTGAGCGCCCCACCACCCTAACGCGCGAACACGCGCCTAGCATAGAAGAACAGCTTTCGTGCGTTGCCACTTTGGTTGTGTTAAACAGGCGCGCCCACGCAATTCTATTTTAGATAAACCTGTCAGTGAATTTATTTCCATCAGCTGTGTGGCCAAATTTTTAAGTGTCTTTGTATTGAAATTTGTGATATTTCTAAATTGAAATGATGCACATATGGTTAAAATATGTTAATTTTTAGTGTTGAAAAAAACCAGTTATGTAAAAGTTTTAAGTGATCAAGATTATTGAGCTCTAAAGTTTTTATTTTTATTTATCTAGTCTTTAATATATTTTTCACTAATGTTTATGTCATACAATGTCAAATGTATTAAAAAGTTAAACCTCGAAATTTGCAAGGTTTTAGTGAAAATGAAAATAAATGAAATCTTCAATTTATTTGGTTGCGAAATTATTGGAAGATTTTGCACAAAAAATTGCAGATTTTTTGCTGCAGTTAGTGCAAAAAATATTTGGATCAATATCCTTATCATTTAGATAGCGCATCTACTCTAATTACATATCTGTCAGTACGTCAATATCAATGTTGTTATAACTAGTATTTTATGTTGCTTGTTATATTAAATCGCTGTTTGAAATGTGTCATTAAAAGATGTATATATAGCAAGTTTAGATTATTTTCTATGGATAAAATTATATTTGTTTTAATATTTTATCTTGCAAATTTTTGAATTGTGATTTTAATCTTAAAGTTTTTGACAAGGACGCTTGAATTCCTAACAAAATAAATTTAATAAATATTTATTTGCCCCAGCAATCTATTCATCTCAATATTAACTTTTTTTTCGGTAATAAATTTAATTGTAAACATTAATTGGTGATTTCCCTAAAACACCTTAATTTTAATTAGATTGGAAAATTATTTTATTGGATAGTATTTTTTTTCCAATGCGTAACTACTACGAGGTTCTCAAGCCCTTCGGGGATACCCAGTACCCAATGTAACCTAACTTGACCTAATCTTAGGAAATAAACAAACAAAGAAAAATACAACCACTCCCCTGCCCTTATTTCCAATTCATTCAAAAATAAGGGAGAGAGGAGTTTTCTGTGCTTAACTAGGCCTTTTGAGGAAGTACACCACTTCAATAATTTTGGTGCAATTTTTATGATAATTAAAAATGATATAACTCTAGAAATTTACGAAGAAGTGCAAGATGATGTAATCATGAAGAATACAGCAAATAAATGAGTCATTGATTTATAACTAGAAACAAGGACACATAAGTCTTTAATTAGCGCAAATATTATAAAAGTTTAGATGAAAAAACAACGGTAGTAAATTACAATTATATGATAATATATGTATATGTCGATGTTTTAAAACATTTTTCTTAGATTGTTTCTGAAACTTATATACAATCAAGAAAAGAAAAACAATCCGATCCGACTATCAAAAAGAACGAAGAGGGGGGCGAAGAAATAAATTGTTAACATAAGCAAAAATGTTATTTCTATGCAATCCATTCTTTTCTTTATATGAAAATTGAATGAAACAATATAATAAATATACAATTGAAAAAGCCACCAAATTAATTATATGATAAAAAGATACAATAAACTTATAAAGCTATAGAAAACTTTTCTAAAGCCATATTGTATATGTATTATATATGCCAAAGAAAAAGTTCTAACAAAGAATTAGCTTTCAGTTTTTACTGTGAATCTTTGTTTATGACCCAATTAGAAAGATTCTTTACAGTGCAGTGCAGTTATGTTCATGGAAAGCATTAAAGCTTTTTGGTAGAGAAATATTAATAGAGAATTAATTGGCTCAGCTTAGGATCTCGCTCACTGCATGTCCGATTCGGCTTTTTAGGGAATATACCTACTCGCCAAAGGCCATTATATTGGGGTATCAGTTTGCTCCCCCTCTTTAGTTATATTTTAAACAAGGATGACAACATCCATAAGTAGCGAAGCACAAAATTTCGTGGATGGGAATGACTGTCATAGTTGTTTTCTTCAAACAACGGGAAATTTAATTTTGATATCTAAAACAGATATTTTGAAAATCGGATCATAAACACCAAAGATATGGGGAAAAATGTAAAAAATTTGAAAATAGCCAAAACCCTGCAAAAAGGCAGTCTGACCATTATTGTTGTTTTCTTCAAACGACGGGAAATTTAATTTTAACATCTTTAACTGAAAAAAATTTGAAAATTGGACTAAAAACACCAAAGATATGGGGAAAAATGTAAAAAAAATATAAAATAGCCAAAAACCTGCAAAAAGGCAGTCTGACCTTTATAGTTGTTTTCTTCAAACGACGGGAAATTTAATTTTGATATCTATAACTGAAAAAATTTTGAAAATCGGACTATAAACACCAAAGATGGAGGAAAATGTAAAAAAAATAAAAATAGCCAAAAACCTGCAAAAAGGCAGTCTGACCGTCATTGTTGTTTTCTCCAAACGACGGTAAATTTAATTTTGATATCTTTGACTGAAAAAAATATAAAAATCGGACCATAAACACCAAAGATATGGGGTAAGATGTGGAAAATTAAAAAAATAACCTAAAACCTGCTAAAAAGCCGTCCGACCGCCATTGATGTTTTATGTTTATAGCTCCTTAATGATATGAATGTTGTCAAAAAAATTCAGCCGTCTATCTTTTATAGGAGCTGCGTAAATCCCATTTCCCCCATAGCGTTATGGACGGACTGACGGACAGACAAAGTGAATTATAGAGTAGCTTCGCTACTAAAAATCATAAAATCAATACCAATTTAGTTGGCCCAGGCTCCTTGCCTCTCGGTGGTAAACTAAACTGGAATTAATCTTATTTTATTATCTGCGAAAGCTGTCTACAATATGATGCGATAATAACCAATCTGGTTTCTTTTATATCATGTTAAATAAAAAAACTAAACTAAAACCAGTTTTGTTAGACCCTATAGGAGCCAAAGGTTTTAGCTGGGCTAACAAAATTGGTATCAATTTTACAATTTTAATTTTGATATTTGTGAAAATTCTCTGTAATATACAGGTTTTTTCAGCATGGTTGAGAACCAGGATATACATCTGCTACGAAGCCCTACTGGAAAATTACTGTTCTTGTACTTTTCTATAGAATTGTTCTTGTTCTTTCAAAAGTGTAAGGGCCCCCTTCTATTTTTTCGGTGAGTCACGCATTTATATCTTATTTTCATAAAAAATAGCAAAAACATACATATATAGCTTTTTTACACTTTTTTATTGTATTCTATTGTCAAATGTTTCTTAATAAACACGATTGACTGGATCCTAAAAAGCGAAGCTCTGAAACGGTAGGACAAACGAACACTTGCAGAGTGTCAAAATATACTAGAAAACCTGATCAGTTCAGTAGTTATTAAGATCTTAAGCTTCAAACAAAATACTCGTACTATTTTATATAATAGGAAGTGTCTAAATGAAATATTAGTAAGTTTGTTACAAACCTTCTTTAATACAGGATACTGTTTAAGAAAATACATACAATTTTAGGAATTGATTTTATAGACGCTTCACTATATTATTGTTGTTTGTTGTTCTAAGAATCCGTATTCCAAAAATCAGATAAATAGGATAATTATATAACATATCATTATATATTGTTATTTGAAAAGTTAAATTTTTTTTTAAAAATGGACGTAATGACATTCTAGTTACCATTCAAGAGTTGCTACTCTTTCTAAATCGTGCCTAACTGTTACAGGTATCATTATGCAAAATTTGAAATTAAAAGGATAATTCTAACATGCCTAAAATGAAGAAAAGAGCTATCCGTTACGGACGGGCCGACCCTAATTATAGAAAAAGATTGAATCTTCAAATGTATATTTAAGATTGGATCTACTTTATTTCATTTTTATCTTGGTTTGTGAGAACATATAAAGTACCTACCTATCTGAACTAAAATTTAATTTCCGAATGTGTACACAGTTTCATCGGTGTTTCTTCAAACTTCCAAAAAAAATCAAAATTTGAATGTATAAACGATTTATACATTATACATTCAAATTTAAATTTTTTTTGAAGTTTTAGGCTTTTTTAGCTAGTAGTAAATATTGAGATATGATGAGGAAACACCGAGGAAACTGTGTACACTTTCGGCACTTCAAATTCAACTGACCACCTATATGTATAATTATAAACAAGGTGGAGAAAATGGATTTAATATTTCTTGGATCTTACACCAGATACATCATGTACTCTAATAAAGTGTATCTTGTGGCTAGCTAAAATAATGAATCCTCCCTATCACCCCTCTTGAAAACCATCCCCTCACCTCCTTCTGAATGATCGAACTGAACAATAAATGCGGAACAAATTTTCCCCAGTCAATATATCCACTTGTTCTATATACAATATGACGGCAGAGAGATTTTGTAACCAGTTTAAATTGATCAGCCAGAGTACTAACAAGTCATTTCTTTACAAGGTTGCACATTATTTCTTTTTTTTTGATAAAATTATTTCAGTATAGCTTTGAAAACTATCAATATCCGCAGGATTAAAACGGTTTCTCAGCCATGCTGAAAAATCAAGTATAGCTTAGTATTACACACAATATTCCACTAATATTAATCATAAAATTTTTTGTTATACTAAGCTTTCGGCCCCGCAGAGCAAACAAATCGGGTTTTAATCATTTTAATATCCACGGAAAGCTGTCTGTAGTACGATGCAATAAATGGCTATCATAAATTATATACAAAATTTTGAATAATGAAATTTTTTCAGATGGCTGCATCATTTTTATATCTACTGTTGTTTGTCAATCCATCTTTTCAATTCAGTATAAGGTAAAATATTTCTAATGCCTTTAAAAAAAATACTTTTAAAGTGGTTTCTCTTGATTTGAATGGGCCTTGGGACATCCAAAACAATAGTCTCCAAAAATTTTGTCTCTTGGTCCTTCTGTCTGTGTGTAACTCTATATTTGGCTACTGTGTAGGTATAGTTCTTACAGTTTTAGGATCCCTTAATCAAGCCTAATTGATCTAGGATGTTCTTGTCTGTTCTTATATCCATCTTTCTGACTGACAAAAACTCAAACTTTGGCTAATGTAGAGCTAGATAAATGGTTCTTACAGTTTTAGAATCTTGTAAAGCCTAATCAATCAATCTGTAAAGGTGCTAGGTGTTAAACAAAAAATTTATCTTGTAATTAAGCTACATATTCATACCAAATTTGTATTGTACATAATAAAGTAACAGGATGTGTGTTTGTCTATCTGTTTGTTTATACCAAAGGATCTTGCTAATTGCTGAACCGATTAGGTTCTCCTTAACAGGGTAGCTGTGCATAGGTCCCGGGGAGGTTTAAAACTATTTTGTGGGAGGGTGCCACCACCCTCCCAAGAGAAAACACAAAAAATCAATTTTTTTTTACTGAGAGACTTGAACGCAACATAGAAATGTTATGTATTATTTTTTTTAAACAAACATTTAAAGTGCCCCTAGAGGCCTCTAGGGGCGTAGACGCTAGTATATAATAATAAAGTAACAGGATCTGTGTGTGTGTACTAAAAGATCTTGCTAACCACTTAACTGATATGGTGCTCCTTTATAGGGTAGCTTTTCATAGGTCCTGGGATGGTTTATAACTATTTTTAGGGAGGATATCACCACCCTTCCAAGAGAATTCACCCTTTAAAAAAATGACCCCCCAAAAAAAGTAAAATAGTTTTTTTCTTTTTAAAACTACAATTAAAAGTGGGGGATCTTCACCCTCCCCCCCTTGGGTCCCCTAATTGGTACCTCTTAATGATAAATCTTTCTTAAAAGAAATGAGCCAAGCATCGATGAACCTTCCATATTTTCTCTTCCCTGTACTCAGGTATTACTACTGAAGCACAGCTACTCCAGAACTATGCTATGTCTGAATGGTTTAATTAAGTCTACATTAAAATTCACATTGCCAAATTGCAAACAAGTGAAGAGTTCATTAGTCCAAAAATAGGTTTTAGTGAAAGTTTTGGTTATATTCAAATTCTTTTGGAAACCATTGATCATAATGAAAAATATTTACCCATTATAATTCTTATGTAACTTCAAAGATCCTGTTTATGGCTCTGCATTAGGTTTATAAAAAGTCTCACTCTTTAGTTCAATTTTCAATGCTTTCAGTCTGGCATTTGATACTTTTTTAAAATTTTCATAGCATAAATATTTTCTAGACCCTGGAGGTTGAAGAAATTGTAGACAAAACTGGAAATTACACAGGAGAGGTAAAAGATGGCAAACCAGATGGATGTGGAATCAAATATTATTCCAATCCTGGTCACATATATATGGGGCAGTTCAGTGATGGACTAGCAAATGGTCAGGGCACTTATTTTTGGCTCTCAACTGGAAAACTATATATTGGATCTTGGAAAAATGGTTTAGCTGATGGGTTTGGCAAGATAACTTCCAAGACAGGTTCATATTATGAGGGAGAATGGAAAGTGGGTGAAAGAAATGGAGAAGGAACTAGTTTTTCAGCATCAGATAACAGTACGTACACTGGATCATGGAAAGATGGCAAAGCAGATGGCTATGGAACTGAAACATTTACATCTGGTTCTTATGAAGGGGAGTTTAGAAATGGAAAAAGGGATGGCAATGGTAAAATCACCTACAAAACAGGTTCATACTATGAGGGAGAATGGAAAGAGGGTGAAAGAAATGGAAAAGGAACTAGTTTTTCTGCATCAGATAACAGTACGTACACTGGATCATGGAAAGATGGCAAAGCAGATGGCTATGGTAAAATCACCCTTGCAGATGGTTCATATTATGAGGGTGAATGGAAAGAGGGTAAAAGAAATGGAGAAGGAACGAATTTTTATGCATCAGATAACAGAACATATACTGGTCCATGGAAGAATAACTTAGGAGATGGTTATGGTAAAATGACTTATGCAGATGGTTCATATTATGAGGGTGAATGGAAAGAGGGTAAAAGAAATGGAGAAGGGATTGGGTTTTCTGCATCAGATAACAGTACGTACACTGGATCATGGAAAGATGGCAAAGCAGATGGTTATGGTATATCCAATACAAGTTATGGAGAAGTTGAAGGAGAATGGGAAAATGGAAAATTAAATGGCGCAGGAACTGTAAGATTGCCATCTTTTAAAATAACCAGCAATCTAATTTGGAAAGAGGGAAAGCCTGATGGGAAAGGTAACATGACACTACCTGATGGCGCTACCTATAACATAGAAATTAAAGTTGGTGAAGATGTTATTCATAATGGAAATACATTCCATAACACAACTGCCTCTTTATCTGATGGTTCCTTCTTTACTGGCCTGGCAAGAATTGAAAACAGAGTGATACATTCAAAAGGAACTTATTACAATGCTACCCTTGGTGCAGAATATATTGGGGAAATGATTAATGGACTGGCCAATGGAGAAGGAAAGGTGAAATACTCAGATGGATCTTATTATAAAGGAGAATGGGTCGATGGGAAAAAGAATGGAAGAGGCGAATATTCATGGAGTGAAGGTTTATGTCAAGGCATCCATTACAAAGGAGTGTTTAGCAATGATACATTTACTGACCAGGGTTCTTTCTATGATTATATGGGTGTAAAACTACAGGATATGTTCAAGTATTTTCTAAAACATATTTCCCTGCAGAAAACTGGAGAGCTGAAATGTGACAATGATGACTGATTCCAATCAAATAGCTGCAAAACTATCCATCTACAATCTACATATATGATTTCAGTACTTTTAACATGCTATTTCAAATGACAGTTTGCCTAAAGATGTTTATTAAAATGAATATTATTCAAAAATCTTGTAGAATATCCTTATATATATTTTCATTTTTTAGCTTATATTAAGCTGTTATAAAAATTTATTTGTAATATTTGAAGTGTAAAAATAAAAAGATATTTATCATATATACATATACATCAAAGATTGTTTTTATTTCAACATATATTCTAAGAATATGTCAAAATGTCTGCAAAAATCAATATATTTAAAAAAGACATACAGATTTTTTGGTAAAGAGTATAGAGATGCAACACTGTACTGTTTCAGGAATTATTATGCAAATTTTAAGAAACAAGGATGACAACATCCATAAAAGCGAAGCACTGAAACGGTAGGACAAATGGACATGAACACTTATATAGTGTCAGAACTGAATAATCAGAATATAAATGTATAAGAGTCGAAGCAAAATTGTAAGTAAATTTGTTGAAAAA
>LS052259.1:0-15230 GCA_900241095.1 Acartia tonsa | reverse complement strand
TAAAGTATTAGGTGGCCATCTTTGGTTGTGGTTTGTCCTTGTCCTGTCCATCTACATTCTGCAATTCCAAGTATTCCAATATTGTAACTTGTCATTTCTTTAACTACTTGGGCTGTTTTAGTTGACTCATACATTGTTCTAACATATATAGAAAATAATGGATTTATTATTACTTGCATTTCACGCCAGATTATCATGTACTCTAATAAAATAAATTGACACTTTAGCTGGTTAAAATAACGATCCCTCCTACTACCCTCTTTACACCCATCATCTCTCCTCCTACCGAATGAACGAACTGACCAATAAGTAATGTTCATGTAAGTAACCTAAATTGACAACAAGTTTTCCCCTGACATAAAATCCACATATATTTTTTAACCATTGTGGAAATGTATGCCTGTCGATTTTATAACATAATAATGGTGGTCAATACTGATATATTATCGATTTAAAGTTTTCCAAATTATATGTCTAACTACTATACTGTTGGTTTAGTTTTGAACCTACGTCTATGGGGGGTGGAGGGTAATGGGGTATTTCGCCCGCCCCCTTACCTCAAAAAAACTTTTATTGGATTATCTTGTCTTTGGGATGGGAAGGTTAATAAACCCCATACCTCACCCATTCCTTGGTCACCCCTGAATGTGTGTTTTATTAAACTTTTGTCATACAATAAACTTATAATAAGATAAATGTATCACTTATGCCAAGTTTTGTTTTATTTAGGTAAACCCCCGACGGGTTGTAATAAAATCCCGCGGAGATACAATAGTCTCGCTGATGTTTGCAGCTGCTGCCGGAGATTTATCAGCACTTAAGAGACATAAGGTATATACATTTACATGTTCTAAGAACAAGGATGCCATACATAAGTAGCGAGGCAAAAAATATAAATCATTTCTCGTACATAATAGACAAGTAAATCACAATACCAATTCTCCTGTAGTCCGTAGGTGAAGTGAATCTTGACAAAATTTACTTTTTATCTCAAATAGCAGCCGAGAAAACTATTTATACAAAATCTTATTGTAATTTGGCAGCAACAGGGCCATCATAACTTTTAACTACAACAATGCTTACGACAAAACAGTAACATTCTCTGATTGTAGCCGAATTACTGTAAAACAAATTTATAAACATATATTTTTTAGTTGCTTGGTCATGATATGGGGGCCAGTGATTACGACGGGCGGACTCCCCTCCACCTGGTGGCAGCCGAGGGACACACCAGCTGTGTAGCGTTCCTGCTACATAAGTGTAATGTTCATCCTGATCCTACGGATAGGTAAGGCCTGCTCCCTTGATTGTTTTAAATTTTTCTTTTAATCCGTGAGATGAAAATATATTCCCTTCCTATTTAAGTTTTATTTTAATTTCTACCATTCGATTGTCCTAAATGATTGATTATGTAACTTTTCTTATATCTATATGTATGTAATCTCTTTCGCATGTAATAGGATTTAGACTTGATTTTTTAATTGGGCTTTTGTAACCTTATCAACTAAAACAAAGATACTTAAATGATTGTACTAAATGTTTATCTTTGTTAAAGTATAATATATAAATGGGTATTAATTGACAATACCAAGAATAAAAGAAAAGACACTTGGGTACTTTCCTCTAGATTCACTGTATAACATTTAACTGTTCAACATAATGTTTGCAGATTTCAAAGCTGCCTACTTTTTGATAAAATTGTCTTTATACATTTTTAAATTTGTTTAGATGGGGCTTCACACCTGAAAGTGAAGCTGAGAGATTTGGACACATGGAAATTGCAGGTATGTATTATTTATAAAAGTCTTTATCATGAACATTTTATTTCTCTATGGGATATATTTATGACTATTATTCTGACTTTCTGGCTGCTTTTAAAGATAGGTGCTTTTGTGTGAAGACTCTGCAGCAAAAAAGCATATACAACATTAATTCGCTTGTTCGTCCGTATGAATTCATTGCCATAAAAAAGATTTTAAAAATAGATAGATAGCTATAATCTATTATCAGGATAACTTTTTTCAATGATCATATGCTGTATAATTGTTTTTGTTCATATGTCTGTCCGGTCACCATTATGTTAAAATTTTATTAGCCACGTTTTATGGAAACTTGGTTGGGATACTATAAGTATACAGTTTTCACTTTTCTGAAATTGATTTTGAAGTTTCTCGATCTTGGCCTATTAATATATAATCTATAACTTACTTGATTGTTCAGTTCTTCGCAACTTTTGGATGTTCTTAATCTGTCTCAAATTGTTCAATATAAAAATTTTTATTTTCAGGATTGCTAAAATTGTGGACTATAAAGGATCAAGATACTTTAACAGCGAGGTAAAATAATTTAGAATAAAAAACCTATTTGATGTAAATACATATTAGCACTAGTCATTGTTAAATACTATTTTTTACCATTTACATCAACGACAGAAAACTAAAATTCATTGAAGTAATTGGTAAAATTATTCATCAATGATAGAATATACCTAAATCCCTGCACATAAATTCATTATTACAGAGGCGTGTACAAGAGTAGTTTATAAGGGGGTTGTTAAACCACCCATAAAAATATTTCACCCGCTAGATCAAAATGACAGATATTGTAATACCAAACAGTAAAATATGAAAGAAAAATCTTAATGCAATTAGAATACTTCACTGTTTTTAAACCAAAATCAGACGATGAAATTAATTAGCTAACACAAAAATAAAAGAATATTTAAAAATAACAATATGATTGATATAATACTGAGTTTTTTTAAGTGGGTTGTAACTTGTATTGGTCAAAAGATTTTACAAAATCTTATTACTGAGCAATTAACATTTTGATATTAAACTTACTGAGAATTCCGTAAGGAATATCAGATATTAAAAATTATAGAAGACTTGCTCAAGAATTTTATTTTTACATATTTTGCTGTGAAAAGATAAATATATTTATTGTATTCTTTAAAGTCAAAGTTACAAAAATGATTTTTTCTGTTTTGATTTTTTAGTTTACAATATTTGTCTAATAATCACCATAACTTTTTATAAAAGGCTTTATATTCATTAAGTTTTAGTTTAATAAAAAATCATAAAATAATGTGCACGCCTCGTAACATCATATATCATAATCATTTCTCATCATTTCAGCTAATCATATTTTCTAATTAGTGACTTCTTAGGAGCAAGGTAAAATAAAAATTTATTTTTATTTTTCATATTTCATTGTTATCACACTTTCATCGTTTCAGCTTTTCATATTCACAATCATTTATTAAGAAGCTTTATAGTGCCTATAAAATATTGCGTCATTTTAGAATAGGCCTTGATTCTAATATGACATAATTTGGGATTTTTTAGCCAAAAGTTTTTAAATTCAGTACCTATAAAAAAAGGGACAGATTCAAAAACTTTTGGGCAATAATTCTGAATTGGGTCATAAAAGAATAATGGGCTATTTTTATATGACGTATATTTATATGCACTATAAAGAGCTTCTTTTATTAAGTTTTAAAGCAATTTTGTTTTATTTTTTGACCTTGTGGTCAAGCAAGATTTTACATTGTTGTAAATAGAAAGGTCATTGCAATAAGTTAATTGATATTTCACCTAAGGAATGTTGATTTTTATTTTCTGTTTGCCATTCCCTGAATTTCCTGTTGGTGCTCTTTGGTTGAAACATTACTTTTCTGGTTATTTTTCCTGCTTTAAATTTTATTAAAGTTGATTGAGTTTAAGTTAAAATTTAAAAGTTTTCAGTCTTATTTTGGCAAAACAACTAAAAAACAGAATTTTGATGTAATTAAAATAGCTTAAATTAAAAATGTCTTTTTCCTTTTTTTTGTTGCTGTATGTCTTCTTGTAAAAAAATGCATACTTGAAAAAATCATTGATAAGGGTATCTAAATGTTTATGCTCTTCAGGGTTAAATTTTAACGAACATCATGTTAAATAAATATAAATAATTGCGTGAAATTTACGAATGTAATTGTTTTGAAAACATTGGTACCCCACCAAAATTAAATTCATAAGACTGCCCTTGCTCATATTTTAGACAAATAGGGTCATGGGTGGAACATGCTAAAATATAGAAATATAGATATAAAAGAAAATAATAATGTTATTAAAAATTTGTGGAAGGATTTAAAATTTTGATTAATGAATAACTTTGGTATTATCCCACAAATTGGCTAGTACACCAAAGCTTAACTTTATGTATTATAGCTTCGATGGGAAGCTTTAACTCTGCGGAATCCTAATTTTGCGTAAAACCCAGGGAGGGAGGAGACATCGGACTGTAAATTATGAAATAATACTAGTACCCAAAGTTTTATAAATACCCTTTCTTTTCGTTGGCTTATAAATTTTTTGATTTGTTGGTTGAAACTAGCAGTGTCAAAAATTTCCAACGTCTACATAACAGATATTTTTGTTTTTCATTAATGGGTAATGTACATAAATTTATTGTCCATTGTCTTATCCCCTTAGATCCCTGGAGAACACTTGCTCCATTGTGTATCAGAGGGATGTGACGTTAAATTTTCATCAATGCCAATCACAAATATGATAATTATATGTATTATTTCAGGGAAGGCAGACATTTACTTGATCTTATTCTTTGCAGTTAAGTCAATAAAAGAAAATCATACCATCCAAGCACCAAACCATCAAGAAAATACATGTAATTGACATGTCATTATTTAAATAACATCATAAACACTTTTTATGTCGACTAAATGTCAATAAATAAAAGTGTTTAAAACTGACTAGATGTGGATAACAGCAGCTGGATAAAAGCTAGTTAAAGAGTAGCTGCATCAATAATTATTTAATGCTTTAATTCCAAGTAATACATATTATAATATTTTTATCCAACTAAATTTGAGCTAATATAGTTTGCAATATTTCTTCTTTTCTATTAAAAATATTTTCAAAAAACTATTATTTATTTGAGTTTGAATTGGGCTTAAATTATTAGAAAATAGAAATTAATGCAAAATTAGAATTTTAAACAAATATTAGATATAGTAATTTTATTATGCCTAGTTGAAAGTATTATTCACGAAACCTCTTCCAATTATGTTATTGTATTTTTAGTATGGATTCGAAACCGATTAATATCCGCGGGATTAGAAACGGTTCCAAGCCATACTGAAAAGTCATGTATAGCATCGTATTACAGACATTTTCCAAGAAGAATGAAATTAAAAATCATAAGTATAAAAACAGTTTTGTTACAAGCTGAACAGCTGAAAGCTACAGCCCTAGTGTCTTAAGGAAACTATGGCTAACTATCGCCCGTAATTTTTTTTTAATCAACCGCCGCGGCCCTGGTAACTACAATTCAATATTTTATTCTAAGTAACACTATTTCTGGGTAATTATTGCCGCAGCCGCCAAAAGTCTCTGCTAGTCGTGGTTGAAAGCGTCTTTTAAAACAATTTCATTGATCCAAGGCAATACCGCGCTTTAAATGAGTGGATGTCAAGCCCTTTATGATTATTTGAGATTTTTTTATGTAACTCATTTGTGAAAAAGTGCTTATAAAGGCTTTCAAATATTTATAAAGTAATATGAAATAATAAAATAAAGGCTCAAACAGAAAATAATCTAATGTAATAAAAACTACTTTGTCTAGAACTTTTCAAATTGATCCTCATTAAAACAAAATATATTGTTTTCTGCACATTGTTGAGCACAATTATGATAGTTTTAGGAGATAAAATAGCACAGCATTAAAAAATATTTATACAACTCTAGGACAAAATAATTGTATTCAATTAGCCCTTTTATAAAATTGTACTAGGGAACTTAAAGGATTTAAATTGTAATATCAAATTATTTACCAAGAATTTTAACCTACAAAAAGGGTGAAGCTGTCATTGTAATTGGAAATAAACATTAATTTATATTCCATAATCTTATCTTTCTATATCCCTGCTTACTAATACGTAACCTGGTGCCCTTCACGTAGTGCTGTACTGCTTTCAAACCCTTATTATAGAAAATCTTTGCTTTCAACATATTTGTAAAAAATTTTGCTAGAGATTTTGTTATTACTAACATGTAAATTATAGATATTATACGATTGTAATTTTTTTTGTGTAATTCTAATAATATTCCCAATTCCTGTATTTATTTCAATTGACAATTTATAAATTTTACTAGTTGTTATAAATTTAAAATTAGAGTTATACATTATATGAATGATATACCTAATTATATTTAGATACCGTTCAGAAATATATGTTTGAAATTTAATTACATTTTTTCTTAGTGGCGAAGCTACTCTATAATTAGAAATGTCCGTCTGCCTAAAATGTTTTGAAGGAAACGTAATTTTATCGGCTCCTAGCCAAATTAGATGGCTGAAATTTCATCATTATGGAGCATTATAAATATATAACACATCCATGGGGTCGTTCAGAATTTGTTTAGCTGTTTGTGTTTGATATCAAAAAATTTAGTTTTCCTTTTTAGGAGATTTTTGGGTCTATAGATAAAATTGGTAGGTTTTTCATCTTTTAAAACATACATTAGATATATCTTTGATGTTTTTGGTCTGGTTTTCACATTTTTTGTGGGTAATAATATCGAAATTACATTTCTCTAAGGGGGCATTGATCTATAGATGGGTGGAAACCAAATTTAACTATATGATTATGTTGATATGAAAACAGCACAAAATTTCTACTATATGACCTTGAAAATAAAAGGTTGTTAATGTAGAAATGCCCCCTATAGATAAGAAATACACATATATCCCAATAATTTTCAAACCAGACATATTATAAACTACTTTTCTGAAGGATAAAAGGCTAGTTAAAAAGACTGAAAAAAAGACAGCAATGTCTATATCTATACCTTCTGTAAAAAAAAAATTCGTTATCAGAATATCATTTTTAGGTATAGAAATGCTTTTTTGGTTATAATATCGCCTAAAATATCATAACTACTTTCTTACAGGTTGTAAATTATATTTCCAGTATGGCTTCGAAATCGATTCATTTCTGCTGGATTAGACATGGTTCTCAGTCCAACTGAATAATCATCTATAACAAGTATTACACAATTTTCCATGAAAATCAAAATAAAAATCAATAGATGTAATATCCGAAGAAAGCTTTAAAAAATACGATGATAAATACCTATCCTTATGACGCTGTTAGCACATGGTATACATAGTTTTTAAAAGGTCAATACTAAACTCTACGCAGTTGCGTCGTATTGCAACCAAGTTTACGTATCATGGACGACATAAAAAACAACAAAAAATATTCGAACAATCTTTTGTAAAGTACATGTCGGTTATGCATAAGCCTTTAAAATTTTATTAGTAAATTCCACAATTTTTAAATTAAGTATAAAAAACTGAAATTGAATGCGTATTTCTCGTCTTTAAGGGAACACCGTTTGTACGCACCGCGTATACAAAAGCGTACATGTCCGTTCATGTGTTTCCCCCCGGCTTTTCCTTATCCCACATCACCTCCGAATCCGGCTTTGACGGTTGGTTAAAAGAGGGTGGGGAGGCTTTTTTACACTCCCCCCGTCCGCTTTTTTAATGCATACTATCTTAAGTCTTGCACTCGCTATATGCAACTTTTATACTTTGGCGAAAGAATGAAAAGTGTTTTCACAAAGCAGAATGAAAATGTAGCTTGGCTTAGCTTATTTTCAAGATCTTATTGGTGGGAATTTGCACTAAAAAAAATAATTAATAAAATACTTATCCTTATAATAAAGTAAAAGGATCTCTGTCTGTCCATTGTACCGAAAAATCTCGCTAATCACTGAACTGAATTGGTTAGCTTCTCAAAGGTCCTGGAAAGGTTTATAATTATTTTGTGGGAGGTACCACAACCCTTCAAAGGGCCCTCTAGAGGCCTCTAAGTAGAAGAAAAAATTAAGAAATTTTCATGGATAAAAAACGATAACAATTTTAGGCTACAAAAGGCAGAAACAAATTCGAGGGGCAGACTCATTTAAAGTCAATTGTCTGCAATATTATTAAGTGTACACAAAAAAACGGCGCGAACTGCGAGAAATCGCTGAACTGTAGGAGCACCGAATAAACCAAGAGTTTGACAACTAGAGTTTGGTTGGCACATTTCCAAAGGGAAGGTGGTTTGCCCGCAGGGGATGTTTTATTAAACCGGGAAGCTGAAAAAGGGGTTATCTGATAACATTAAAATAAAAAAGGGCAAAAGGAAGGGGGGGGGAGGTTTGGGTTTAGGAAAGGACATTTTAGGGGTTGAGCTTTATATACGGGCTTACTAGAGCATCATAGATAGATATAAAGGATAGATGGATAGATACAACAATACTTTTTTTTTAGATTTCATACTCCTAGCTCATTTTAAACAGCTCTCAGTAACTCCTTCAGTTTCATAGAAGTCGGTCAAATTTTGTCCATTTCTACTAAATTGAATTTTACCCAACTCAAAAAAAAAACATTTTTCTTGTGCATAAAAGTTATTGTAGAATACAAGTGAAAAAAAATTATCGTGTTTGAGATAGATGACAATTCGTGTTTGAAAAGGTATTTTTTTATTGCTAATTTTATTGCATTTAAACTAAACATGCATTGCTTATGCTCGGAAGTTATTCAGAATACTGTAGTCATAATGTTATAGGCATAAGGATCTAATATTATTTCAATGTTGGTCAATGGTTCAATGGTTGTTGGCGAAATCGTAACAGTCAAAAATAAAAACCTTACTACTTTATGTAAATGGATTGCTCTAATTGTGTTGATCAAATAAAAGTCAGGAAACATTTCTAAAGCATTTTTTATTTAAGTAATACGATTGTTAACTGAAATAAACAAACATCATCTCGACAATTTCAAGATTTCAATTAAGAATATGACTTTTCTGTTCTTTTAATTGATCTAAATTAGTTTTAAAATGTAAAATTAAGTCTATTTCTTATTAGCGGCTGTGCCTCTAGCATATAAAATGGCTCTGTATTGGATAGGGTAGGAATGGGCATTAACATACCCTAAACAGACTATAGACTAAAAACTTACTACTTTATAGGCTAGGATTAAAACCTGTCAAGCTATTATGATGTTATTATGTCAACAAAAGACTGCAGTCAAAATGTCATTTGAAAATCATCTTGTGCATAATATGTCAGTCGTGGCCACTCTTATTGAGACATCCCATTTTGTCCCTTTTTTGTATCATTTTGAAAAGTGCGACACCCTATGACGTCATCAACCTTTTGGGAAAGAGAAAGGGAAGAGGGGAAGAAAATCTCTTCAAAAGAGATGGGAGAAAAGGGGGCTTTCTTACTATAATAGGCTGAGTCGATTAGACAAAAAAAAATCATATATAAAGATGCAACGAGTGCAAACTGCAATATTTGCTATGCTCTTTGTAATTCTACTTTATGTTGCCTTTCCATAGAGAAATTAATTTGTACTTTCTAGAAATTAATTAACTTTTAAATTCATCCAGCTTGGAAATGATTTAGGGATAATCTCGTATTTTGCTGGTTTATTGCCCCTACAGGGCCATATCCTAACCTGCGTTCGACTCTTACCCTGCAAGAACCTAATTTAACCCTGCGGGGCAAATCTAACCTTAACTTAATTCTTCATAGTTACACACTATACCTCTTAATATTAACCGCCATGCCAAATTTTAGTGTTGTAACTATTTTTTAGTTGAGTTCCTTTTACTTTTGGTATCTTTAAGTGTCACACCCTCCCTCCCCCTTTGAAGGCTATAGATAAGTAGTTGTGTTGTTTGCATAATTTTCATAATACAAGGATAACCACATCCATAAAAGTAAAGCTCTAACAGTAGGATAAAAGTACATTTACACTTGTAGAGTTTCAGAACTGAATAATCGGAATATAAATGTTTAATAGTCAAAACAAAATTGAAAGTAAATTAGTTGAATAACTGTCTATATACAGGATAATGTTTAAGGACATTCTTACATTTTTGGGACTTGATTATAGAGATGATTCGCCAATAGCATTATAACTTTCTTGTTCTAGGAATCTGTATTCCAAAAATCAGATGAACCATAAGGATGACAATATCCATAAAAGGGAAGCTCTGAAGTGGTAGAACAAACAAACATTAACACTTGTAGAGTGTAAGAACTGAATTATCAGAATATAAATGTACAAAAGTCGACAAAACATTATAAGTAAATTTCTTGAAAAAATGCTTAAATACAGGATAATACTTACATTTTTAGAACTGATTATAGAAATAATTTGCTTATAACATAACACTTTGTTGCCATAGGAATCAGTATTCTAACAATAAGATCAATAGGATTAATACATCATATAAAAATTGTTGTTAAAAATATAAAAATAAACATGTCTAAAATGGAAGTACGGACATTCTAGTAACAATTATTGAGTTGCTACGCTTTCTAAATCCTACCAACTACTACAGGTATCACTATGCAAAGGTTGAAATCAAGAGGACAATTCTAACATGCCCAAATTAACGAAAAAGATATCCTTTCCAGACAGACACACCCTAATTATAGAAAGCTTTGCTTTAATATTTAGTGGTAAAAAAGTTGATAATGTTTCAAATGGGCGTACGGGCATTCTGGTAACATTTATAGAGTGGCTATGCTTTCAAAGTTATACCTAACTATTATAGGAATCATCAGCTAACTGTTCCGACGGATGGGCATACGTAAGGACAGACCCTAATTATAGAAAAGGTTTAAAAATCAGACATCTGTATTACATTGCAGGGAAAAAAAATTTCCGCTTTGTTGATATCATGTTTTCTAGCGCACTACAGACTGGCTGACCAAGTGGGTTGTATAGTAAACGCAGATATTATAATCTTCACCTAAACAATCATTTGTAAAACCAGCTGAAAAAAATTCATTTTTCTTACGGAAATTAAGTTTAGTCTCCAATTTTTGTTTTCCCCTAAACATAGCTAACAGACAAACATTTCTAATCTTAGAGTAGCCACGCTAGTAAAGGCTAAACATCACAAAAACAAGTAAATCTTTCAAAAATGTTTTATATTTTAAATTAAAATGGATTGTGATTAATGGCATTTAGGAACAGTTTTGGCATTCTCCTCTTAGAAATATTTTTTTTCAATTTTGAAAATTTTTATACCCTCCCCCTTCCCCCCTGACAAAACAACTATTTTAGGTTAGGTTAGGTTTTAGAATAGGGAGCCGAGCGCTGCGATTAGGTAGGCAAGGGTGCCGAGCGCCGCGGCCAGAGTTCATAGTTCTGTCAAGGGGGGGAGAGGGGGGGGGGAATTTTCAAAATTAAATAAAATATTCCTAAGAGGATATTACCACAGCTTTTACATAAAGGGATAGTTGCATGAAGTGCATTTCAGAAAAACAATTTCAATTGATATTTTTAAAACTACATGTACAAAATTAAAATCTTTTTAAATATATGCCCTATAAATATAGCTTAAACCATTTAAAAAGAAAATATATGCAGTTCACTAATTTCATAAATAAATGCATTTCGTGCAACTAACCCTTTAAATATACAACAAGTAACATTTTGATATTACATAGTATATAGTAAATATAATTATAATTCAACAGTTTCACAAAATTTTTAGTGACCTTAAATTTTATAATTTCAATATATTTTGTTTGTAAAATTCATTATTTTCTAAATTAAAAAATTATTTAATAAAAAATCCTTAATTTTAAGTTACAAATGCATGGAAGAAATGAAAGAATTAATATTTAAATTTAAACTTGTTCTTACCTACTTACAAACTATGAACAATATTATTTTAACAAAATAGTTTTTACTGAGAGAGAAAAATTTACCCGAAGAAAAACAATTTAACTATTTGAAATTATCATTTTTAGCAAAATAGCGTAGACTACTGTACACTATTGTTTTAGATTATAACTAACGAAAAAGTTTGATTATAAAGAGTTTTTCATTGGATTAAATATCGCCCCCTGTATTTTTTTCTTACATGTCTAGATTCTTAAGAAAATACATTAGATAATGTTCTGAAAAAAGATGTGTTAAATGTAGTTTCACTAAGTATAACACGTTTTTTATGCCAAATTATTAATTATGACTTAATAGATTAAAAAATGAAGACTGAAAAACTGTAGTTTCAAGTTTTGATAAACAAAATTATATAAGGATAGATAAATAATCATTGATTACAACCTTGCATTTATAAATCTTGTAATAATTATAGTTTTCTGTATGACCCGTACAAATATTAATAAGCTTTCAATTATAGCTTAATGACAAACCGAAATGACTGTTATGTTAACTAAAATTTTACAGATATAAAAAGTCTGTTTTTTATTGTGATGTAGGTTGCGATTAGAAACCAGTTTTCTGCAGGGCTGTTAGCATCTGAACAAAAAATGATATTTAATACAAAGATTTATAATAGATGAAATGACTTCAATTTTTAAAAGAGAACTTAAAGGTTCGCTTTGTCCTTCATTAACGGTTAGCACTTTTCATTAATTTTTTTTAGGTAGTTTTCGAAGTACATTCTTGCAACTTTTAATGGTGTATATGAATGAATAACCATGCATAAACTCTATTTCTTCCTAAGCAATTTTAAAAAAAGGTAATATCACCTACGAATACAAAAATTTCGTGACATCATTTCGTTGTCATGTCATGAAATGACAGACTGATGAATAAAACAATGAAACAATTCAAAATCATATTCATCCTATATCGTTACGGATTGAATGACGGACAGACAGAAGAAAATTTTAGAGTGGCTTCACTTAAAAAAGTAATTTGAGTAATTTCACTTATGATGATAGCAACGAATCTTAATAAACCTTAAAATAAAAGTTTATACCTGAAAATAATGGCAGGTTTGGTGGTTGTGTCTATGTGAGCGGCCGCCAGGCTGCTTTTAGGTACTACGCAATGCGCGCTAGGGCCGAGAACACGCGGACAAAGGCTAGCTGTCTTGGACTGCTGGTCTCCTAAAACAAAAAAAAAATTTATTTTCACGACAAAAATATCTTAAAACATTTCTTTAAATAACAAAAAAATAATAAAGAGCTTTAAAATTATTTGTTGAAAAGTTTTTACACTTCAGGTTTGGAACCAACCAATCAAAATTAAATTAAAGTATTGAATGTTTTAAGCCAACGAATACAATAACTACAATAGCGTGGTTGTTATACTTTGGGTTCTAGTGATTTTAGTAAATATGATTTTTGACTTTCTGACTTTCATCTGACCGTATAAATGAAAATATTATATAACTAATGTTAACTCATCAATGTTTATGCACAAAATTACTCCTACTGCAGATTACAATTAGTGGTTGAAACTTGAAAATAAACCAACATATCAAAATCTATTAAGAGTCACCAAGTTGTCAAGCCAACAAGCCAAAAACATTTTCTTATAAAACTTTTGGGACTAGTGTAAAAAAAAACAATTTTCCCGGACCTCTAAGTACCTGTACTGGCCATTAATAGGTGGATTGAATGGCAGGTTATTGGAGACTGGAATGTGATTATCCTCAGGATGAGGAACTGGCCGGCTATCTTTAACCTGGACAGAAATTAATTATTTAAAGGGGGGGGAGGGGGCGAAAGTGACACTTTTTGAAACCAAAACTAAAAGTCAAAGGAACTCAACTAATTAAAGAGTTACAGATCTGACATTTTGCATGGCAGTTGCTTTATAGGGGTACAATATGGAACTGTGAAGAAACGGCGTCGCAACCGCCGAAAACCGCCGAGAAAAGGCAAAAAAAATTAGGCGGGAAACGGCGGTTGCGCCGCCGTTTCTTCACAGTTCCATATTTTACCCCTATAAAGCAACTGCCATGCAAAATCTCAGACCTGTAACTCCTTTTTTAGTGGAGTTCCTTTGTTGACTTTTAGTTTTGGTTTCAAAAAGTGTCACTTTCCCCCCCCCCCCTTTTAGTTTTAAAAATCTCAAGAAGGAAAATAAAAACAAACTAGGAAATGTATTTAAAGAACAGATAGAAATTTTTTGAGCCAAGCTACTTCCAGTAGCGACTTCAACGAATAAACAAAAAGGTAGCGTTTTAATATTTTTAATTAAAGCGTTTTCCATTCAACTTAACATTACAGGAATATGTATTCGTTATGAATGGCTGAAGTAAAAGATCTCAAAATTTCAAAGAATTTTAATTCCATTGGTCAATATAGGGCTTAAAGCTATTTTGAGGACTGAAAGGAAAATAAAACAGCCCAACCTATAAAGTATAGAAGTAACACCCAAATAACCTAATAGAACATAATCGCTCAAAGC
This sequence comes from Acartia tonsa, assembly GCA_900241095.1. Taxonomy (NCBI): domain Eukaryota; kingdom Metazoa; phylum Arthropoda; class Copepoda; order Calanoida; family Acartiidae; genus Acartia; species Acartia tonsa. The sequence continues at coordinate 980 of LS052259.1, read as the reverse complement.
CACATGAACAGAAATAGGTAAATAATAGCTATGATGAGATGATCACAGACTCAAGAAAAATCAATTTGTTTACCTTGACAACGTCGAGATAAAGATTTCTGTTCATTTCAGTAGCCAGGTTCATATTGAACATATCACTATCCTTCTCAATATCTTTAACCTAAAAACAACAATGTATAATAAAGATGATTGTAAAGTGTAATCCTAATAAAAGGTCTGCCATTTTCGGTATGAAAGTGCAAGAGTGTGTATGTGTTTATATTCTCTTTAGGTCCCTGAAGGGTTTTAAACTATTAATAAAAGGTCACGTCTACCCTCCCAAGATCAAATAAATCCTAAAAATCTCCAATCTAATTTTATTATCCCTAAAATTATGTGGCGAAGTCAATCTCACCTTCGGGAAGAAGTATTTGTTGTACATTTATGTTTTATTATCTCTGCTAAAAAATGAATGGGGAGACAACGACTAATTAAAAATAAAACAACTATAATGAGCTTATTTTCGCTGGATTTTAAACCTTTAGTTATATAAAAACAGATTGAATTTTATACAAATATTAAATAAGAAGAATGAAGGAAACTAAACATTACAGATAAACTCTTTATCACAACAATAAATATTCACCTTAATTTGATTCCATTGATTGCCATTCAGATTTTGAAAACTTGTATTAACAACATCATTCTTGTATGTACCTTAAGTAATATTTGATCATTAATAATTAACTAGGGTGACAACATCCTCCAGTGGCGAAGCACAAAACATTCGTGTGTGTACATTTATGAAAATAAAATACATGCATTCAATATTTTTTAAGTAATAAAAATTAAAAATGTCCTAATCAGTGAAGTTTCAACAAACTAATAAATTAAGTTATTAACTGTCTTCCCTGACATTTTTTTCTGTCCTAAAATAAGACGCTTTTAACTTAAAAATTATGCCCTATAATATTAACTAGGGTTGGGCCGGATATCCGGTG
>LS052246.1:0-11802 GCA_900241095.1 Acartia tonsa | reverse complement strand
TCTCTATATCTACCTCAAGTAACAAGCGCAAGCAGGGCTCAATAAATTTGGATACGTTTGAGCCAACACCTGTCAATGCCAGGCAAAAGTTAGAGCCGGAACAGAAAGGTAAAAACTTTTCCCGTATCGATTCGAAATCGATTAATATCTGCTGGATTAGAAGCAGCTTTAAATCAAATCAAAAATCTTTACCGCTGCAATAGCAATTATTTTTATGTGTGAATTATACAATTCGAAAACGAATATAGCGTAAAAGGTTACATTTATATGTATAGGTGATCAGCGTAAGCGCCGAAGCCTGGATGCTGACCTGCAAGCCTGTGTAGCAGGTGGCCAACAGGATCCTGCAGCTATTGGTCAGAAGCCTCCAGGACAATCCTTAGACAACAGTCTTATGGACAGGATAAGAGCGGAACTCAAGTTAGGACCACAGGTAAATATTTAGTTATACGGAGATGACGGACAATGTAGGATAAGATAATCATCCTCCTCTAATGGAATATTGTGTATATTAATGGGGAGAAATGGCTATAGATAATTATTGTCCTTTCTCACATTTGAGTTTAATACTTGATTTATTTTCTTATTTGTTGTCTTCAAGAACGAATTATGTGCATTTAGTATGTGGTTTATAAAAAAGATCTTTTTAAAATCGAAGCTTTTCTTTAATTAGGGTCGGTCCGTACGTCCGAGACGGATAGCTTTTTTCGTTAATTTAGGCATGTTAGAATTGTCCTATCGATTTCAAACTTTGCATGGTGATTCCTGTGGTAGTTAGGTACGATTTAGAAAGTGTAACAACTCTATAATCATTACCAGAATGAACGTACGTCCATTTTAAACATGTTGAGTTTTTACTTTTTTAACAACAAATTTATAAGTGATCTAATTATCCGATTGTTCTGATTTTTGGTATATTGATTCCTGGGACAAAAAGTACAATATTAAATGCAAAGCAACTCTATAATCAAGTTCTAAAAATGTAAGTATGTCCGCAAACATTATCCTTAACCCCTTTCTCTTAACCCCCTTACAAGCTTCGTTTTAAACAAAAAGGCTTTTGGGGTTTATGTCTCATGGACATTAGAACCCAATCCCCCCATTCCTCCTTCACGCAAAATAGCCTTAAACTTGAAAGCCACAAAAAATCATTCAGAAATCTTTCAGTACTAACATACAGACATACAAAACATCCAGCTTCTTTTGGGTTTATACAAATTAAAGTGCACTTTTTGATAGGCTGGATGTTTTCAAAGATAAAGAATTATTTTATAACATTTAGCATCCTTGTTATCCCTGATATCTGCTCTATGTATTCATTTAAATTGGATACAAGGGTTGAAAGAAGCGCAGCAATACAAAAATCATTTGTTTTAAAGTAATAGTATAAAGACAAATAAGTAGAACAATTTTTATGCACAAAAAAACAAACAATTAAAAGGTCGTGCTATAATAAAAAGAGCCAAACAATCAGATAATCCTATTACATAAAGAAGTAAGGTTATTTGTCTGAAGCTAAAGATCTTAGAAATTGCTTGTCCTTCTGGATTGTATTTTTCAGAGAAGCTATATGAATGTCTGTGAGTGGTTTTAGGCTGGGGGTGAATAAATTGTATTACATAAAGTATTAAGGTTTTGAAGGTCTGAAGCTAAACATCTCAGCAATTGCTTGATCAGGGAAGCTTTATAATTGTCTGGGGGCGGTTTTAGGCTATTTTTCTGTCCTTTGGCGCCATCCCGTAGATGCTTGTGGCAAAAGTTGTGTGTTCTGTCAATTTTAACAGCAAGGCTGAGCAAATTGTAGAATAGCTGCGCCGCTAGAAACAGATCATTGTGCAAACTTGTATGAGAATTTTGTGGATGATCAAAGTGTAGCTTTTTTTTCTTCTTCAAAATCCAATGTGATATTGGACAGATGGACCATACGGACAGACGGACAAAGTGAGTTATAAAGTAAGACAATGAGACAATGTATACCCTTAACTATGATAAACAAAATTAACCCTTCTGTAATTGATCTCATTGGTTGAAAAGTTTGTACCAACCGATCAAGATTAAATAAAAGTTCCCAAAGTATTTAGGACAACGACTTAGAAAACAGCTTTATAATCTTTGGGGGGCATTTTGATTTTCGAACTTGATTCTTCTTTTCTATAAACCTTACTTCTTTATAAAATAGGATGCAAACCTACAAAAGAGGCAAACGTTTAGTCCTTACATCTTAAAGAATTATGTAAACTACGGAAGAAAAAAACTGAGTTTAAAAATGAGGGGGGGGGGTATTTTGTACTACAGTCTAAATGAAATCAAAAGGATTTTATCGTGTATTCTATACATGATGTTACGGTTTTAATAGTTCTTGCAGATTTAACACGTTTTTTCTTTGTTTTTTTTTATGTGTGTGTATGTTTTTTTGTTGTTTATTATAGCTATTTTATATATTGACTTAAAGAAAAATTATAATAAAAAGAGATAATTACGTCTGTAGTAGCGGAGCTAAAAAGCTTATTTAGACATTTTGATTATTCTTTTCTGGTCCTTTTCTTGTGTGCATATGACACAACATCCATAAACATGGTCTTTGATTTTCTAAATTTAAATGTAAGTGTCAAAAAGAATACAATAAAGAGAGGGGTAGGTTTCTGATAGAATCCGTAAAGGTTATGTGTTTTAAGGCTTAAAAATAGTAGTAGAACGACAATATTCACTAAATATGTGTATTTCTTATTGAAAAGAACTATAGACAAAAAAAATTTATAAAAAGTTATCATAAATTTTTATCGTTATACTACTGTTTTTGACTTATAACACATAACCTTTGCGGATTTTACCAGAAACCTACAACTCTCTTAGTTGCTCATTCCAAAAAAGAGTTATGCCTATCTGTTCAAAAAATGTACAGATATACCTATTTATAAAAAGCTGATAAGTAGGTACAAAGTGCCTTAATGCAATGTTAGTCATATTAAACAATAATAATTATTTATTGTAACTTTGACTTTTTCAAAGCATTTGGTACGTAATATAAAAAGCAGAAAAAGTATGTGTATTAAAAGATGAAATGTTGGCAGGAACTGTGGAGGTTATCTGCAAGGCCAACGGCAAGGTGATCTTCAGCCATCCTGTGGAGGCTGGAGATATCTGGAGGATGTGCCAGACCAAAGATGCTCCCATCCGTGACTGGGTCGGCCTTGCGGTTGACAGGAATTTAGATGCAATTTATTACAGAGATACAGGGGACAATGGGCTGTTTAGTGTTTATTACACTAGTCCTCAAAGTTTTATGAAAAAGTGTCTTATTCTTGTCTTATCTCATGACTTAAATTAGAAATAAAATGTCTAGCCTAAAACCATCACATAAAAGGAGAACTAAATCGATTTAGTGATAAGTAATAGTCAATTCTTTTTTATGCATAAGATTGAACAAAACTTAGAATAGTTATTTCTCGCATCGTATTATAGGCAGATTTCCGGGGATATGGAATGTACAATTATAAGATTAAACCAGTTTTTTTAGCCCCGAGGTGCCAAAGGCACGGGATAAAAAACTGGTTTTAAAACATTCAAATTCGTAGAAAGCTAGATATAATACGATGCTAGACATAGTTTTTTGGTATGGATGAGAACCGATTCCTATCCACCGGATTTGAATGAATACGAAAAAATAAATTCTAAAGCATTTGTTCATTAAAAGCTCAAAGGCTCTTAAAATTCTGTACCTGAACCATTATTGAACCCAAATTTTTATAAACATGCTTTCTAATTCGCCATCTTAAAACTAAGGGTACTTTTATTAGTTCAAACTAGCAGTGTCCAAACTTATTAAACCATAATTTTAATCTACAGAATGAAGGGCTAATTTTGTTTATTGTCATTTGGGATGTACTTTGATTTATCATCCTCTGTCTTATCCCTGGTACTTTCTGAAAACATTCTTTTTAAAAAAAAAATATGTTCATAATATCCATAAGAAGGTATCTAGATTTTTTATTTAATTTTCTATGAATTTACACCTAAATAATATTGCAGAGCAAGAGCATCTGGATCCCCCGCCATTTTCTGGCTGGATCCCGCCAGGGCTCATGACAGGTATATAGTAATAACTTACCTATGAATAAACAAATAAGATACCAGGTTGTGCTGTTCTTCTGTAAAATTGTGAGTTATTTTCCAATCAAAAGCGATTATTAAGTCTAACTGTTATTAGACATGCGTTTAATTATACTATGCGCTTTTCAATGATTAAGAACAGTTAGACTTAATAATCGCTTTTTTGACGGGAAGCTTACTCACAATTTTACAGAATTTTAGCACAACCTACCTAGACCTCCCCCTTTCATTATTAAGAAATGTTTTATACGTTAACATTAATTTAACTAATAATTGAAAGTGAGATGACAATTGACAATACAAAAAAGTAAACAACAATCAGCTGATTGTAAAACGTGGTACTGGTACGCAATTGCTGCGCACAATTATGAAAAGCAAAATGTCGTCTTTGTGTTGAATTAATATTATGAATTAATAATTTATACAATTTTAGGGTACAGTCCCTTTCGTCACATCACCTCTTAAGGGGCATTTTGTTGTATTTTAAATTAGCTTTTGATAGGTTATTTTAGTTTAGGTTAGGTTAAGTTGGTTAGGTGATTGTCCCTCAGGGTTAGGCAATTGGTCCCCCGGGAGGGTTAGAGCCCCCCGCAGGAGAAAAGCTACTTTAAAAATACGACAAACGCCCCTTAATAGGCGTTTCCACGAAAGTATTTACCCCCAATTTTGTTACACCAGGAATATTGTGGATCTGGCCACCAAATACCTGATGGACCATGACACCACCGGGTTGGACATCAAGTTTATGACCCCAACTGAGGCCATGAAGGAGACGTGTAGGAGGGCCAGGGCTGGCCAGGATACCATTTCTGTTACTGGAAATGTCCTGAGGTACAATAATAGATGGATACGTAGTGTTACTTTTAGATGAGTATATGATTAGTTACACGCTATTTTAGACTACCAAAAACTGTCCAATTTATTTATTATCAATATTAATTTCAATTGTGAATTCTAATTTCTAATGCCTGTTTATTGGAAGCTTTATTTGATCTCTTAGTGCTGCTTTTAAGTGTTCTTTGTATTTGAACTAGAAATCTCTACAAATATTTCTACTTTTTGTCCTACTCCCTTAGAGCACTCTATCAGCATTTTAGAATATTTTTTAGGGGTGATAAAGGAGAACCATATCAGCAGTTAGCGATATCTTTTGGTACAAACTTACAGAAAGACAGACATCCTATTACTATTTAAGGACTAGCGTCTAGCGGAATGTAAAATGTTTTCTTTTTAATCTATGTTAAGATCAGCTGTTTACCAAAAATTTTCAAAAAAGAAAGCTAAGCGGCCTTAGCATTGTAGCACGTGATTTTTTTATTGATTTATCTTAGGAGGGTTGTGGTACCATCCCACAAAGTAGTTCTAAACCTTCTATGGACCTTAAAGAGGATGAACCAAATCGGTCCAGCAATAAACTAGATACTCTGATAAAAAACATAGACATCCATTCTTAATTGTTTAGAGATTATCTGACTGACCTGTTCCCTATCCTGGAACTTGGAACCTCTGCCAAGATGTTGAGTATTGTCCCACTGTTGGCTGGGGGAAGGTGGGTCAACTTTTCCAGTATGGCTTCAAAACTGATTAATATCCACTGAATTAGAACCGGTTTTAAGCCATGCTGAAAAATCATGTATAGTATTGAATTATATTCAATTTTATATGAATATAAAAATATACAATTATAATATTAAAACCAGTTTTGTACATTTTTATAGCCGATACGATACGATAAATATCTATTAATCATTTGATAATAAATAAATATATTATTACTTGGATCTTACACCAGATTTTCTTATTTTCTAATAAAGTGAAACTTGTAGCTGGATTTCTCTTTGGATTTATCGAAATAACCTTTCCTGAACTTATAAGCTTACTGTATAAGAGAAACATATCTGTGTACAATATAGACACACAAACATTCTGTTACTTTTATATAATCAAATATTTTGTTTAGACTTTTGGAGACTGGAGCTGGTGGCTCCGCCCCCAAACACGTGGAACAGTTCCTGCAGGAAAATCACTTGAGATGGGACTCACTTGGAGAATATCTGGCTACTGCCATTGCCTTCCAGGTATAGAAACAGAGAGATAGATAGATATATAGACAGATAGATAGATAGATAGCACGTGGAACAATTCATACAGGAAAATCACTTGAGATGGGACTCACTCGGAGAATATCTGGCTACTGCCATTGCCTTCCAGGTATACAGTATAGATAGCACGAATTCCTGCAGGAAAATCATTTGAGATGGGACTCACTTGGAGAATATCTGGCTACTGCCATTGCCTTCCAGGTACACAAATAGATAGATAGAAAATTTTGATTGAAAAGTATGACTTTCCCGGTTGCTATTAAAGATAGGAATTTTTTTTTGTTAGGTTCCTATTTTTCTTTGTCTGTTGCTCACGCATTCGATAACTATTACTAAACTGACTGAGTTTTCAATTTTATTAAAGCTTTTCATAGGTCCTGGGAAGGTTTTTAGGCAAATTGATTTATATATTCAAGTCATAAGAATGTTTTAGGCTATTTTTTGCTTTGCCTATCCCTTTATGCAGAGCTCAGTTTATAAATGCTAGGAGCGCATATAAATATAATTATTTCTTTTTGGATTGTGATATTTCATTGGTTCAAATATGGCAATATAGTACAAATTAGATTATGGATGTATTTTTCCCCCTCAAAATTAAAAAAAAATACAATAGATTACCCTCCGACCCCTAAAACCTTTGAAACTCCTCATTTTATCACCTTTAAAAATAAAAAGCTTGGATTTCTTTGATTTTTGTATATATTTTTAGGAGCTGGGAACTAAGACTGGCAATGCAAAGGCAAGCCTATTAGGAGATTGTCTCATGGAGGCCGTGGGAGTTTGGTTGGAGAGCAACAAATCACCTGGCAGAAAGGTAACGAAAGATAAATCACTTGGTAGAAATTATTGAGATAAGAGCTTCAGACAAAAAATAATAATTAGCTCTGATTAATTGAGCGATATTTTTAGCCCTAAAAGGGCGAAACACTGTGTCTATGGATACTTTATATAAGAGGATAAATTTTAGGTGAAGGAGTTGGACAACCGTGGAGCTCACTTCTACCTGTGCCTGTACTGGGCCGAGGTTCTGGCCGCCAAGGATCCAAGCTGGAAGCAGCTGGCGGCCGACCTCAGAGACGCCGAACAAACTGTTGTCAAGGATTTCGTGGACTGCCAAGGCGTGGCTGTTGATATTGGTATGTATTTTTATGCCAGCGTTGCTGATAAGTATCTATTCAACATTTTTTTTTTGTAGGTTTGGAAACAAATAACATAAAAAAACTTTGACAGTATTTTGGTTATTACAAATTCAAATTCAATGGTAGCTCAATATTACTCACTAGGTGTTTCACGTGGGGCGATAGTTGCAAGAAAAATAGACTAAAACCAAACCAAGACATTTATTAAGCTTCCCTAAAAAGTACAATCCTTAAGGGCCGGCAATTTTTAAGATTTTTAGCTTCAGACATTAAGACTTGCAAGTTTAAAATATAGGATTCCTAGCTCTATTATTTACCCTATTAAAACAAGAATAATTAAATCCACTGACATTCCTTTAAAAATTCTAACCAATACCTAAAGCTGTCTTGAGGCTTAAAGATTAATATTTTATCATTTATTTTTAAAATTACCATTTTAGGAGGTTACTACTATTGCTGTCATAGGGCTTATAGTAAATCAATATTTCATTATTTAATTAATTTATTACTATTTCAGGAGGTTACTACAACCCTGATGATGCTCTTGCTGAGGCTGCTATGCGTCCCTCTGCAACTTTCAACAAGATCATTGATTCTATGTGACTCACAAATAAGAAGGCTAAGCTTTAGACGCAAGTTTAGCCCTTGTAGGGAGGGATAGGACAAGGATTCATAAATTAATGCAACTTTCACTTCTCCAATAATTAAAAAAATTCGCACAAAATTATTTAGGGAGTATTGATTTTGCGTCCATTGTCCTATGTTATAAACTGTTATCTTAGAAAACGCCTGCCTTTGAAAAAGCATACTACATTTTTTTTAAAAATCTCTGTTTTATTTGCCAGCAATCAATAAATAATAATAGAAAAATCAATATTTTCAAAGATAGGCTTTTTTTAAATGAACCTTTATTTGGTCCACACTGTAAAAAAAAGTGCCTTAAATTAAGCAATAAAAACCGTCCAGATTTTTTACCAGTATGGCTTCGAACCCAATTGATATCTGCTGGATTAGAACCGGTTCAAAGCCATACTGAAAAATCATGTATAGCATTGTATTACAGACAATTTTCCAAAATTTTGTTAGCCAGGTCCTTCGGCCACTTGGGCCTGACAAAACCTGTTTTAGTCTTACAATTTATTATCCGCGGAAAGCTGTCTATAATACGATGCAATAAATAACTATAAAAATATTGAATTTATAAAAACAATCTTAACTTCACTGCGATGTATTTTTATTTTTTTACTTTTTATGAAACTTATTGAATGTCTTAACTAAAATGATAAAATAATGCATTTAAAAATCTTTTAGAAAATTTATTTACCTATAGAAATGTATTAAATTGTCTAAAATTGATATCTTTCGAGTTTTAGGGTTTTGATTGTTATGTTTTTGTTTTAAAAATTGTGATCTAATTTTTATTGCATTTATAGTCTTAAATGTTTAAAGTTTTTTATTTTATTTTTATTAGGTAGTAAATAAATTAAGATAAACTTATAATGTGATTTTTATTTTCTTTGATTGTAACAGAATTCTTTACACAAAATGTTAATCTTTAAAACGAAATTTTATTTTTCAGATATAAAAACGAAATAAAATGTTTTCCCCTCAAGGCCCTGTTTAGAAAGGTTTTACACCCCATAATACAGCCATGAGGGGTAATGGGGAAAACCCGCGATCGAGGCTCAAGCTCGGGACGACACCACGTCATAACTAAAGACGTTAAACTTGAATCCAACTGCTGATATATCAGAATAGGGGGATACCTTACTCATAAACAGGCGCAACTCATTACCATGCACAGTTAGAACTTTTAGACATACGTCGTGCAATCAAAGGGTTGGTTGTCTGATGGATGTTACTTAACCTAATATCCTTGGGCGTTAGAGTTGTTCTATTAGAATTATGTGATGATATGATATTAGAGGTTGCGTGATTTTCTCAAAATGTCCAATTTAATTGAAATGTAATGATTTTTTAATAAAATTTTATCAAATATATTTCACTAACGGCTACGCCCCTAAAGGCCTCTCTGGGAACTTGAGGAGGGGATAGTCGAATTTAATAACCCAATCTATTAATTTAGATTTTAAAAGAAAAAGTAAAAAAAAATTCCCTCTCCCTATTTTAATTTTAGTTAAAAAAATTTGGAGGGGGATTTTTTTTCTAGGGGCGATTTCTCTTGGGAGGGTTAAATAGTTATCAACCTTCCCAGTACCTATGAGAAGCTACCTTGTCAAGGAGAACCCGATCGGTTCAGCGGTTAGCGAGATCCTACGGTACAGACACACAGAAAACAGACATCCTGTTACTTTATTATAAGGATAAAAAATAGGTTTTAGGACAGAATTATATAAAATTATACTACTTTTTAAATAAAGCTTAATATTATTAAGTACGCTTTTATTGACTTTTTCATAAATATTTTTATTATGTGTATAATGTTTTAATCCCCTTAATTTTCAAAATGAAAATAAATAGGAGTAAGACGACATTGTTTGAGGGAGACTCGCGCGGACGGAGGGAATGCCGCGCAACTCCGAGAGGCAACAAAAAAAAGGCGCGATTTAGTTTGTTGACGGTCGGTCGGTTGTTTGTTTGCTTTATTTCAATTTGTGCAACTAGAGGCTACGCCCCTAGAGGCCTCTAGAGACATGTAAAATTGATTTTGTCAATCTTTGTTAAAATGAGCTATCTACCAAAAATATTTTTATCTCCGCTAGTACCAAAAATCTCCGCACAGGCCGATGTTGTTTATATTTTTTATATATTTTTTTGTGATTTCTCTTGGAAGGGTGGTGGTACCCTCCCTCAAAAAAGTTATAAACCATAATTGGACCTATGAAAAGCTACCCTGTTAAGGAGAACCCGATCGGTTTAGCGGTTTGCGAGATCATACGGTACAAACACACAGAAAACAGACATCCTGTTACTTTATTATAAGGATAGTTAATTTTTAATTAAACATTGAATATGTAATTTTTTTTTAAAGAAACAAGTTGAATTTAATTAGGTATACATTTACATTCTGAAACATTAATAATCTGTAAGTTTATAAAGCTCAATGATCCATGAAAATTAATGGGCAAGGAAGAATATAAAATAGGTATATTAACAGATCAATAGTATAGATGTATGTATAGACAACTACCTCCCTTCCTTTTTTAGAGACCTCTTTCGTCTGCTTCTAAATTATTTTCTGCCACTTGGCTGTGTTAATATAAGCGACAACATTGGTTGATATTCAATGACCCAATAGAAAGGTTGCACAAGGAGGTTGTGATGTGGAGATACAGTTATTTAACCCTTTCTCCCTAATATTTTTTTTTCAGAATAAAAATGGAGCTAGGAGAAGGAGGCGGAGGATTGTTTATGAAACTTCCCCCAGAAATACTGCTGGAGATTCTCAAATACTTGTACCTCCATGATATTGAAAAACTTCGAAGTGTCTCGAGATGGTAAGTTATTTCGGGTAAAGTCCCTTTCGTGGCCATGCACCTTAAGGGGTGATTCTTCGTATTTTCCACAGTAGCGTGGGGCCCTAATCCTGCGGGGCCAATTGCCTATCCCTGTCGGTCCGTCCGTCCGTACGTAACGATTAGCTCTTTTCGTTAATTTAGGCATGTTAAAATTGTCGGGTCATGGAAATAAAACGAAGTTGCGGGTTTCGTCCCATTTTCACTGTAGCTTTTGAAATCCTTATAATAAAGTAAAAGGATGTTTATTTGTTTGTCTGTTTGTACTGAAGGATCTCGCTAACCGCTGAACCGATCGGGTTCTCCTTAACTAACAGGGTAGCGTCTCATAGGGCCCGGGAAGGTTTATAATTATTTTGGGGAAGGGTACCACCAGAGAAATCGACAAAAATAAATTAAATTAAAAAAACGCTGCCCTGCAGACATTTTTGCAAATGGCTGAAATACCATCTATCGGGCCAAAAAAATTGTTTTTGTTAAATAGCTGAATTTAAAATAGATTGAAAAGAAATAATTTTATGTGTTCCTAGAGGCCTCTGGGGGCGTAGCCGCTATTGAAGTTAAAATTCTGTCTAAAATGAGTGTAAAGATTAAAAAAATATTACCAAGCTTAATCCCAGTATTGAACCTGTATTTTGGCAGAGATATCTCTAGACTAGGTTTGGGCCAGATATCAGGCTGATTTATAATGCCAGATATCCGGTATCTGGTTGGATATCTGGCCAACGTTCGATAACCGGAAAATTACAGGATATCCAACATTTAAAACCAGCCGGATATCCTGTATCCGGATAGTTTCAATATCCGGTATCCGGCTGGACATTGAAAATGGCAGGATATACGGCCCAACCCTACTCTAGACTTTATTTTAGGTTTGATGACAGGATTTGTTCACTTTTAAGAAGAATTGAGATAACACTTGATGATAATATTGAGTAAGTTTAACCCTTTACAGTCGGGCCCCTTGCCGCACCT
>LS052245.1:616-11196 GCA_900241095.1 Acartia tonsa | reverse complement strand
ACGGTTCCTGTGCTACAAATAATCTAGGAGCTATGTGGTAAAATGTCCCAAAATTTACTCGCAAGTCAAGTTTTAAGTCAGTTGGGACATTTTAACATGTAGCTCCCTAACTATTCGTAGCAGAGGAATCGTTCTTATATTTCCAAAAAATAGACTTCTTACCGGTTCTAATGGTATGCGTAACATTTTTCTACTATTAACACAAGCCGCGCAATTTGAATTATAAAAATTACGCATTCTTTTGCTCACCCTTTATAATCATCTTTAGAATTGATATGATGATCTTCAAGAAGTAATCTTAAAATTCTAAACAATGCTATATTTTTTTTAATACTTTTTAAAATCGTAAAAATAGAATTTTGAAGATTATTATTTTTTTTTCTTTTAAAAATCTACAAAACTATCGCCCCAAATATTTAAATCGTTTTACATCCTAGCAGACGGAATTGCTATAACAACAAAGAAAATGTAAACAAAAATCATAAAAATTAATCTTACACAAGATTTAGAGAAATTGAGAGTTTTTGAAGCCAAATTGATATTTTCTTTGACAAAGACAATTGTTTCTTCTCTTTAATGATAAATTTACATAAAAATGTATTAATTATGATCGTGTTTTAGTGTATAAATTCTCAATATTTAATATTTTAAAAATTATAAGTACGTCTAGGTTTTGTGAAAATTAGCAAGCTCATCTTTTTTTATTTGTTTTTCATTTTGGGTCTTATGAAAATGTCTGTTAAAAAGTGTACAGTTACATAATGTATACAAAAATACATTTTTGTAGTTTTTATTTGATTTAAATTAATTTCATTACTTTAACGAGTTTACACATATCTATAATATAAAGAGTAGTTAGTTTTTTTTTATGTCTGTAGCGAAGGATCTTGCTAACCGATATGGTTCTCCTTTGCAGTGAAGCTTTTTTAGGTCCAGGATAGGTTTTAAACTTTTTGGAGGGAGGATATCTCAACCTTCCAATTATAGAAGTATACCCCCCTCCCAATTTATTTTTACTTTTCCTCCTAAAAATTAAATTAAAATTGGCCCTAGAGCCTCAGGCGCGAAGCCGATAGTTTTTTTTATATTTTGATTGATTACTTGTTATGTTGCTTATTAAGGGCGCCCCTGCATTCGAAGGGGCAGAGAGGAGTTAGAAAAAGAACTAAAACCCTTCCAAGACTTAAATCTGAAAATATAATAGCCTTAAACAATCACAGGACCTATGTTAAGTTTACATAAATGAAAGAACCCATTGGTTTATTAATTTAGTAATTGAGATATTAAGCTTCATACAAAAAAATTTACTTTTTTATCATAGAATATATAGGTAGGTATATTAATATAAACGTAATTTTGCTCATATATATATTACTTTGAGGGTCAAAAAGGTTCTGTTCACTTAAAGATTTTTAGTTTAACCAATGGTTTTTTTTAGTGTATATCGTCTTTTTAAAGTTACCAATTTTATAACAAAATTAAAAACCTGAATTGCAATATGTAGTTTAATATTGTATTAGTAAATTATGAAATATGAATTAATAAGTTGCCCCCCTATATTTGTTTGTCACATTGTAAATCCCCTGGGCATTTGTTAAGGTTTAAAACAAAGAAACCATTCTCATGTGATCAAAGTGAAAAGTCTTTCTTTACAAATAGTATTTTGACTGTACACGAAAAGGCTCATACTAATGAGTAACCATTCTCATGTGATCTGTGTGAAAAGTCAGAGTTGTGAATTAATTGTTAATATACAAAAGGATCCATACTGACGAGAAGCCATTCTCATGTATGGATATTATCCTTTTAGTTCTGCATTAACAAAGCATAATAAATCCCCTGGACATTTAAAAATGATGAAAACTTGTAATAATGCAGTTCCACCTTCTGTATCTATTATTTAAAAGTATAAAATAAACTAATAGATACAGAAGGTGGAACTGAATTATTAAATGTGCATTTAAGTTGCGCCGTGGCTCAGTGGTAGCGCACTGAGCTACGGTGTTGAGAGTTCGAGTTCAATTCTCCATGTGAAATGTCTCAGTTTACTCCGTGACTACTTAGGTCCAAACTTCAAGTAACTAAGGCTAATCAATCAATCAAAAATGTGAAGACGTTGATGTTAAAGAACAAATTAAAGAAGAAGAAATATTTGATGATGATCCTCTTTCTTACCAGATTAGAGCTGACAATATTGAGGAAAATAATAAACAAGAAATAAATGATACTCTTTCTTGTGAGCAGAATTATGATGAAGATGCATCAATTCTTTCTTCATCATAATTCTGTTCACAAGAACGAGTATTGATATTGTTCATCATAAAATAGAAATGATAAAAAATTTATTTGTCATAGTCAGTGTTGTGGAGCCGGAGCCAGGAGTCCATTTTTCTCAAAAATTGAACTTTAAAACCTTCAAAATTCAATAATAGACTTTTTCTTGAATTAAGGTAGGAGCCAGAGCCGTTATTTTCAGAGGCTTAATTCAAATAAAAATCTAATTCTTATTTTTAACAAAAAAAATCTGCTTTTTTAAATATTTTATTTATTTTTGATCAAATGCTAAGTATATACCTACCTATTCAAAGTCAAAAAAAAAAAATTTAAATAAAATCTAAACAGCATTAAATTTCATGTATATAATATATATTTCAGTTGAAATGTGTGTTTTTTTCTATGTTGTTTCTATATCTATATGTCCTTACTTTACACATGGTTTTACTGGATCTCCACATTAATCCTGTCTCCATTTTATTTCACTAACAACTTGCATATGTTGAACTACATTTTTTTCAGAGAATGTAAATAATACACAAAAATGCCTTTACAACTATTTCAACGATGTCGAAGGAATTTAGATATCATTTATTATATCCTTTTTTAGACTTATTTTGGCTAAGATTCAAACAGATAATTATCATAAAAAGGTAGTTGCACGAAATGCATTTAAATTTGATTTTTGTGAAATGCATTTTTTTTCCTGTTCAATGGTTTAAATTACATTTATAGGGCATACGTTTGAAAGAATTTTAATTTTCTACCATGTAGTTTTGAAAATATCAATACTTGAAAATCGTGATATATGCAATTTAATTATATAGCTGGCTGATTTCACAAAAAAACAGCATGACGACTAATTTAATGATGTCTAACTGTTATTTTTTTAATGGTATACTTGTAACTTCTGCTTGAAATCATTTTTCTAAAATGCACTTCATGCAACTATCCCTTTCAACCAAAAATTAAATTGAAAATGATATTTTGATTAATGCTTCTAGTGCCTTGTCTTTGATAACCCTAGAGCCAGCTCTGATGTTGCTCACATTTTCCTGGGGTTTGTCCAGCGTTATCGGTCAGAATCTTATCCTTCTAAAAACATGCAGGTCAGTAACATGGTAGAATTAAATTTATCGCTTCATATTATAGATTGCTTTCCGTGGATATTTCAATAAAAATTTATAAGATTAAAACCAGTTTTGTTAGCCCCGATGGATGAGAACCGATTCTAATATTCATCTTTAAGTAACTAGACATACTCTTCCAGTTATAATGATAGATTGAAGATTGTCTGAAACTCTAAGTCTCATAGCAATCTATAAGTTATTTTAATTTAATTCATTAATTTCAGTGATCTAGGCTATTCAGACACAATTTGCAACGATATAAATCATCATCCAAAAGAAAATATAGAGGTATCTTTAGATTTTCTTATATAGGTATATAATAGGTAATTCTTGCACTTATCATTCATTTATGAAAATTCAATTTCTAAAACCTGTGGGACTATATCCTTGGGCCAGGTATCTGAAGGGATAAGACAATGGCCGTTAAATTGATGTAAAATGAAGAATTACCCCATCTGTAGATAACAATTAATGGTTAAAACGTTCGGAAACTCAACTTTAATGAACCAACTAATCAAAATTCAATAAAAGTCCCCAAAGTTGTTTAGCCAACAAATAAGAAAACATTACAATGAAACTTTTGGAACTAATCTATATAATAAACAACCCTATCCCCCTACCTTCCTGGCGGTGCAGTGGTACTATCATCGCGAGACTGTTCAAACCTCTATTATACATAAGATTAGATTAAGAAATCTTCGAAATTGATTTTTGATAGATTTATGTTGTTCAGTTAATAAATGTATAAGTATAGATCATAGATATATAATACAGATAACTACATGGATCCAGTGTTGGGGACCTTTTTTATCTGCTAGAAAATTGATTTTTCTATTTTGTAGCGACTTGACTGTATTAATATTTCCGACGCTATTGGCTGATATTTTAGGACCCAATTGAAAGTCGGCAAAAGGTCCACGGGGTGGGAACATACAGTTATTTAACCCCTTTCCCCTGTATTGTTTTACTTTAATATTTAGGTTGAAAAACAGTCAAACATAATCAACATGTACACGAGTATTCTTTCAGCTGTGCCAAGGTTTGTTTTAGCTACCTGTCTCGAGTCCATAAAAAAAAATTTAAACTCAAAAGTGTTATCTATAGATTTAGCTGATCTCACTCATTGTGTCTGTGTATTTATGAAACTTATTTTAGCCATAAAAAAATTCGTTTTAAATGGGTTTGTTTCTAACCTAATTTCTTTTATGAAATCTGTAAATTTTCTGAAATAAGAGTTAATCAAAAGAATGCAATTTTTAAAAATACCTACCTAACTACTTTTTTTCTAGTATTGTCATTGCCTTGTTTATTGGTCCCTGGTCCGATACAAATGGCAGAAAACCTGTTATGATTCTAACCACTGTTGGCGCCTTTATCTCACAGCTTATTTGGATCCTAATGGTTTATTATAAAGTAAGTATTATTATATTTCTTGAAATACAGGGATATGCCAATGCATAATAAAGAGGAGGGAGGGGGGGAGGGGAGGAGTTTTGACACATTTGCATAAACCGTGTATACAGGCTTTATCTTTGGACTGAGAGGATTGGTTATGAATTTTACAAAGTTTTAAGATATTTTGATAGGCCTCCAGGTGGTCTCTGGACAGGTAAAAATAAGAATTACTTTTTTAGAGATAGATGTCAACTTATAAAACAAAACATAATCTTTTTTCTTCAAATATGTAAATAAATTTCAAAAAGATGCATATTTTGTCTTTATAAGTTGACCTCTAACTCTTTAAAGAAAAAAATTTTATTTTCACCTGTTCAGAGACCACCTGGAAGCCTGCTGCTCCTGAACCTGGAAGCCTACAGCTCATAAACCTGGAGGCCAATCCAAAAAATCTTAAAACTTGAGAAAATTTATCATATAAGAATGATGTTATCCCTAATAAAATATCCTCTCAGTCCATAGATAAAGCCTATAATCACTGTTTACGCAAATGTGTCAAAACTTCCTCCCCTCTTAGTCCCACTAGATTATTATTTTATGATTTTTGTATCTTGTCATGGATAAATGAAGCAATGGATTTATTATTACTTGGATCTATACCTAATAAAGTGAAGATTGAAGCGGGCCGACCCCCCCCCCTCCTCTTCACTTTACCCCATACAATCCCTTCCTACTGGATAAACGAACTAACTAATAAATGACATCGAAAATAGCAACCCAAATTTACGACAATTTATCCCCTGTCATAATATCCACGTATATTCTATATGCATTTATTTAGCGCAGCAACCAAAAGCCATTAACATTTTAGATAAAAATAAAGTATCATACAAAGTTAGGGTATGTAGTTTTTGTAAGGTTTAATTTCGTGAATATACCTATACGAAGATTGTTTAGGAAATTTATTTCTTCAAATTAAAAAATGCGCCAAAAAATTTAGTATTGATTAAAAAATATATTTTTCATTGATTTTCAGGATGCAAGCGCTTGGTACCTCTTGTTTACCTCCGTGTATGGATGGACTGGTGGCTTCACAACACTTCTTATTGGGGTCTACTCGTACCTAGCGGATATATCTACAATCAGGTGATTTTTTGGTAGTGCAACTACTCTATTTAATACCATATTGTCTATTGTCTATGGGTGGACGGACTGGCGGATTGGCAACACTTCTAATTGGGGTCTACTCGTACCTAGCGGATATATCTACAATCAGGTGATTGTTTTGGTAGTGCAACTACTCTATTTTATACTATATTGTCTATCGGTGGATGGACTGGCGGATTCACAACACTTATTATTGGGGTCTACTCGTACCTAGCGGATATATCTACAATCAGGTGATTGTTTCGGTAGTGCAACTCAGAGATCTAAAGGGATAACATAATGACCGATAAAATGTACATCCTTAATATATGATGTTAACAAAATTATCCCTTCTGCAGATTAGAATTAGTGATTGAAACGTTTTGATACTTAACTCAATAAACCAACAAATCAAAATTCAGTCCCAAAACTTGTTAAGCCAACGAATAAGAAAACGTCTTTATAAAACTTTTGGAACTAGTGTAATGAACAGACCAATGTCCCCCCTCCTTCCCTGATTGCAACTTTGATTAAAATATTGAGTAGCAACGAAAGAAATATTTTTTCTGTTCCTAGGTCCCGGACATCACGTCTAGCTTTGTTAGATTTTTGTTTCTTTGGCGGAGTTCCTATAGGTGAGTGATTCAATAATGTGTTGTAGTTAAATATCTTGACAATTTTGTATAGCTTTATATTGCATTAAAAACATTTCAATCATAATCTATAAATAAATAACCATTCTATTTACCACTAGGTAGGTATAATTTAAGAAATACCAATTGATAGTAAAAACTTTTAAAATATACTTACCTAATGTATTTATTTTACACTTTTTTACAGCTTGATTGTTCTTTTGAAATTGCTTATTAGGTAAGCTTTCTTGATTTTTAGGAATGTTTTCATCAGCTTATGTTTTTCAAGCGTTTGGATTCTATGGAATTTTTGGTACTGTAGCAGGTTGGAAAATAAAGTTTTCATATAATATAGTCTTTATGTAAATATCATGTAGGTATTTATTCTTTTTTTTCGTTTTTCATGTATTAAATGTTAGGGTTCAAAAGGAATCAGACAATGGCCAATAAATTGATGTACATCCCCAATGATGATACAAAAAATTACCCCTTCTGTCGATTACAATTATTAGTTTAAGATTTTGAAACTCAACTTCAGGGACCAACCAATCAAAGTTTAATAAAATTTCACAAAGTTGTTAAGCCAATGAAAAAGAAAATGTTTTATTTAACTTTGGCGACTACTGTAATAAACAGCCCAATGTCCCCTCCCTCCTTGATTCACACTACTTGATTCTTATCATAAAACTTTTATAGTATGTCAAGTCTTGAGTGGATTGTACATAGCCTTGTATATTAATGAGAGTTTACAACCAAATTCTATTCATGAAACTATCCCTTTTTTTAGTATGTTAAGTCTTGAGTGGATTGCACATAGCCTTGTATACTGATGAGACTGTTCAACCAAATTCTATACATGAAACTATTCCTTTTCTTAGTATGTCAAGTCTTAAGTGGATTGTACATAGCCTTGTATACTGATGAGACTGTTCAACCAAATTCTATACATGAAACTATTCTTTTCTTAGTATGTCAAGTCTTAAGTGGATTGTACATAGCCTTGTATATTGATGAGACTGTCCAACCAAATTCTATACATGAAACTATCCCTTTTCTTAGTATGTCAAGTCTTAAGTGGATTGTACATAGCCTTGTATATAGATGAGACTGTACAACCAAATTCTATTCATGAAACTATCCCTTTTCTTAGTTTGTCAAGTCTTGAGTGGATTGTACATAGCCTTGTATATTGATGAGACTGTAAAACCAAATTCTATACATGAAACTAATCTTTTCTTAGTTTGTCAAGTCTTGAGTGGATTGTACATAGCCTTGTATATTGATGAGACTGTCCAACCACATGAAAATTCTCTCACTGTTCCACAATCCAGGTAAATTATTTTTAAAAATTGAGGGTTGGGGGAGGAATTCGGCCACCCCTTTTTTTTGATTTAAAATGTGGAAGACAAGCCAAAAAAGTATTTTATTGTTTTTTAACTACAAGTAAAATGGTGGGTAGTTTTTTTTGTATTTTATTTTCACAGTAGCTTTACATGCTTATTTTAGGTTAAGTTAAGTACCTACCTGAGGGTTAGAAAAATGTTGTAACGGCTAGAATTTTTTATTTATAAAAAGACCTTTAAAAATATTGGTAGAATCTGCAATCCGCAAAACAACAATAAATCTGCAATCCGCAGATAAATCCGCTTTATTTTTTGCGGATTTTTGTAAAATCAGAATCCGATCTAAAAGTTCGGCGTATTGCCATCCCTAACTACGCTACTTTATATAATATTTCAGTATGGCTTAGAGCCATTTCTAATCCAGCGGATATTAATTGACTTGAAAGCCATTTAATTCATTAATGCTCTCAATTGTTTTAGGTTGAAGAACTATCTAAATGTTGTCAACATAGATCATGTTAAACAAGTCTTTCTAGCAACCTTCAGGAATTGTTTTCTTTTAATCAACACTAGCCCACCCAATTAAGTGATTTATTGTAAAACTAGGCCTTTGAAAATTCAGAATTCTATATAAACTGCCACAAAATTTGTGGTAAGAAAAATCCATTTCTTTCCCTACGGACCTTAATGAATTTAAAAATCTTCCAAAAAATATTTCAAAAACCTTCCAATTAAGATCATCGGGGAAAGTTATGGATTTTTCTTTTACTATTTTTGGAATTTTTTTGTATTTTAATCAAAATTCTAAATCTGTCAGGGAGAGAAATGGAATAAAGTATGGAGGATGAGCTATCGTTCCATCATTTATTCCCTTGGGCATAAAAATATCCATTATTTGCAATGATAGTGATTAGATATAATACAATCCAAGGCATTTTTTCTGTTCTTATTTTTAAAAACGTCTATGAACAATCACAAAGAAAATCAAATGAATAGAAAACGTCAGCACAAACTACGACGGGTTATTCTTCTGTTAATATTTTGTATGTTACTTAATATCACTGTATTCAGTAAGTATTTTCATTTCATCATGGCTACTGTACAACTCTTATGTGTCCTTGCTATATTTTCCAGGGATGGAGGAGACATTGGGCTGTTTATTACACTAGTCCCTAATGTTTTCTTTTAATGCTTTCTTATTCGTTGGCTTAAGAACTTTGGGAACTTTTAAGTTTTAAGTGTCCGAACGTTTTACTCACTCATTGTAACTTTCAGAAGATGTAATTTGGTAAAATTAAAAAAATGTTTACAATAAAATTGCTACCTAGTCTTCATATGATATTTCAAATTTAAATCTTTACACTTAACCAAAATGGCAAAAACATTTTGCTAAACAACCAGTACAACTTTATTACTTAAGCAGTGTCAGTAAGGTATTTTATATAAAATGCCGTGTCAGTATGGCATTTTATATAAAACATTAATATATAATTTATTTTAAAAATAACTATAAAAATGTTTTCACGATAGTTTTGCAATAAAATATTAAAGTAATTAAAAAAAATATTTATTTATTAAATAAATCACCCCGATTTAAACCGGCAACGCCACTCGGTGAGTGGCATTGTCGCGCCAGTACCGCGCCACTGGGTGCGCCAAATCGCCCATGCCATTTCCATTTAAAGATTGGTATTTAAAGATTTGATGGCGCGCTGAATGAATCGCCCCGGTTTAAATCACCTATAAACGATTTAAAGATCCAGCTCTGATTACCATACATTAATGTTATTTTTAAAATATCCCAAGTTTGTTATTGCTGCGCTACTTTCAAACATAACTATCCTTGTTTCTTATGAGGAATTCTAAAATAGTGTGACAATCAGGCCAACTATTTCAATTCATTAGTACATATCAGGGATCTAATGGGATAAGATAATGACCGATATATTGATGTACTTCCCCAATAATGATACACAAAATTGCCCCTTCTGTAGATTACAACTTATGGTTGAAACAAAATTCATTGGACGTCACCAAAGTTGTTGTGCCAACGAATAAGAAAACGTTATTATAAAAATTTTGGAACTAGAATAATACGATGATTCACAAGATTACCTCTTCTGCAGTTTACAATTAGTGGTTGAACCAGCCAATCAAAATTCAATAAACGTCACAATGTTTGTTAAGCCAACAAATAAGAAAACGTTATTATAAGACTTTGGGGACTAGTGTAATAAACAACACAATATCCCTCTCTCTCTGAGTAAACATACATTTCTCTTAAACTATTTGTATTCTCAAATAATTATTGAGATACATTTATAGCTTAATTCAAGTGTTGCATTTGTCTGCGTCCCTAGCTTTCATGATAAAGAGGGTAAACATTAGGGATATTAAACAAACCAACAAACAAGGATGACAACAAATATAAGCAGATATGCAAAAAAAAATATTCAATTATGAATATATGGACAAAGTGATTTATAGAGCAGATGTGATAAAAATAAACGAAGAAAGAAAGAGAGATAAGGGTACATTAATAGTTATTTCTCGTATCGTATTATAAACGGCTTTCCGCGGATATAGAAAACTGGATATAATACGATGCTAGACATAGGTTTTTCGTATGGATGAGAACCGGTTCCTATCCACCGGATTCG
>LS052243.1:4406-21979 GCA_900241095.1 Acartia tonsa | reverse complement strand
CCCCCCCCCCCCCCCCCCCCCCCCCCCCCCCCCCCCCCCCCCCCCCCCCCCCCCCCCCCCCCCCCCCCCCCAATCGACCCCACTATTTTAATTTTAGAGATCCTTCGCTACAAACAAACAGACAGACATTGTTCTACTTTGTATTATAGATAAAATTAACCAAATATTTTTATATTCACATTTTTTGGTTTAATTTTTCTTAATTTTTATGTCAAGAAAGAATGTAGGCAAGTTAATGTTCCTAGGTTTCTAAGGCCTGCAATGGTTAGACATAGGAGAAAAACTAACCCAACTTTTTATTTTCAACGAATAGGCCCCTAGAGATCTCTGAGATGCACTTAAAGGAGGAAAGGTTTTTTTTGGGGGGGAGGGGGAAAATCGACCACACCCCTTTATTATTGTAAAAAGCACAACAAACCATTTTTAATACATTCCAAACAGTTGACATGAAAACTGTGGCTTTTTCATATCTTTTTTTGTATCTGTAATTCAAATAATTTATTGGCTGATTTTTTTAGTGGGCAACCTTTCCTTATTAGTGACAAGATTCTCCCTGGAAACCAGAACAGAATGTTGCTCTTCGCAAGTCCAGAGGTAACATCAATTTGATATTAATTGACATTTATGCTGATATATAACTGTTTTAGAAGAATATTTTATAATTTGATTATCCTCTTCATTTGCTTTTTGTAACAATGATTCCTTGAACAGCAAGGAACAATATTTTAAGCGAATCATAAAAATGTAAATATCCCATATTTACAAGATTTTGCAACAAATTTGTATTCAATTTATATTTTAATATTCTGTTGATTAAGTTTTGACACTCTTCAATTGTTAATATTCAATTATCTTATTTAAGAGCTTCATTTTTATAAATGTTTTCATCCTTGTTGGACTAGGTTTATCACATAATAAAATTCATGGAAATGGTCAAATTAACATTTGGCTTTTTAGGGTATTCAGCTGTTGAACAGATATTCAGACTGGTTTTGCGATGGAACCTTCAAGGTATGTAAAAGTATCAAAGAGGATAAAGAATGGAATAGAATCCAGGTGGACGATTCTGCCTGGCTAGCCTGAAATAAAATTGGAACTTTTGAAAGTCCCAAAAGTCATTATGGTTTAATACTGATTTCAGAAATTATCCAGATATGTTATTAAAATTAATGCTTTTTTAATAATGTACCGAAAGCCATACCGACTGGCATTCGGCCATTCACAACGGATTAAAACTTTTTATAATGTACAAAACCATGTACAAAATTGAATATAAATGTGAATTTATGGAAAAAATGACTAAGAAATATTTGGACAAAAATAATGATATAGGGGCATAGCTGCTAATAATTTTTTATTATATTTAAGGTTGCTCCAGAATTGTTTTATCAGCTTTACTCTATACATGTAAGATTAGGTATGTAAATGTTTTGTTACTAGCGATATAGGTAATTTATTTCAATAAAAAATGAGTGATCTATAACCATAACCAATCAGGGATAAGGGATGGGAAACGTAGGCAATAATATTTCAGGCCTAAAAAACCAGTTATGGGATTGTGCATTACTACTACTTCTTGTTTTTTTAGTGGCAAAGCTACTCTATAATTTACTATGTATGTCCGTCTATCTGTCAGTCAGTCAGTTGATAGCCCTATAGTAGGCCTCTAATTATATATGTATTCTTTCTAGAATGTGGCACAGTTATACCCTGTGCTTTTAGCTTGATGAGAAGTAAGAACAGTAACACTTATGTTCAAATGTTTCAGGTAATAAAATCATGCTTATCACATGCTGAATAAAAACCTTCCCATACCTAATAATGTTTTCATACAATTTTACAAGATTTGTATAGTAAAATACTTAATAGGGTTGAAAAAATTCACCAATAATCAATTATTTGACTATGAATGTAAAGAACATACAAATGACAGCCAATTGTGCTGTAGAGAAATTGTGCTAAATAAGAGAAATATACATAAACAAGTATGAAAACATTTATAAGTAGCAAAGCACAAAAATAAAAAAAGACAAACGAATAAATGGAGTTTAAGAGCAGATGTTGCCATAAAAAAGAAAAGAAAGAGATAGTCATAGATTATGCAAAATCTTTAGGAAAATTACAAAACCTTTAAATATGAGCTTTATGTCCTTCTCGAATCATGTCCCACAGAGAAATAATGAAAATCCAGATGCGCATATGTTATAGGAATTCACAGAAAATTTCAGCTGCCTATCTGCAATAGTTGCAAATAAAATTTTCCCCATAGCGATTCAATCTACATTACATACAAACATAGGTAATTATAGAGTAGCTTTGCCACTAAAATAATTCTTAAAACTATTTAGGAATTAAGAAACATAACTGGCGCCAGCCCAACTTCTATTCTTATGGATTTTGAACAAGTAAGATTATTTACTTCAAGTCTCTGAAGTCTTTTTCGGCGATGATCAGAAAAAGTAATTTTTTGGTTATGAAAAATAAAAGTTCTACCTAAAATTTGGTTATCCTAGCTTCATAATTGGCCGCTCTACAGCTGTTTTAATATTTAGCGGTTTAGTCATAGCGGTCTTCGCGCTATGACTAGAAATAAGTAAATTTCCCAAAAACTACACATGAACCACCAGAAAAAAATTTACGTCTTTAGCTGTAACAGGAGCCGAGATAAAGGGGGAGGGGGGGGCTCTTCATCATGCAAAGTTTGAAATCGATAGGATAACTCTAACATGTCTATTTTAATAATTTTATCATACTAAAAATGCTGTCAAAAAAGTTTATATCGCTATTTGCCAATGCACATATTTTAGCCCTTTTTAAAAGTTAAACTTTTCTATAACTAGTATATGTCTATCTGTCCACACGTAATGTATACTGCATAGTTTATTAAATCATGTTACAATTGTTCTAGGGATTACAAACCTGTAACGATTTAGAAAGTGAAGCAACTCTATAATTGTGACCAGAAAGTATTGATGTTCATTTAAATTTGAAATAAATTAGATTATAACCACATCCCCCCCACACCTACTCAAGGTTGCAACCAATTATACCATTATCTCCCATAATGTGTGTTTTTATCCACCCAAAAGAATTTAGGGTAGGCAATGATTTATGAATTAGTAATCTGTTTTCGACACTCTACAAGTGTTCATGTTTGTTCCAATTTCGCAACCTGATTTTAAAACTTTACTCTTGATGTGTTCATCCTTGATTTCTTATGTGATGTGGGAGGTGGGTAATTATTCACCTCCGACTAGCATCTATTCCGAGACTAGGGGAAGAGCCAGCTTTTCACTCAAAGCTTTTCAATTAGAATATTTCCTCATTCAGGCAGCAAGGTTGGCTGTTAATCAAGTATGGCCCCTGTCTTACATCAGCTTCTGCTTCTTCCACCTTGGTCAGTCTATGTGGAGAAAGGTAATTGATGTTGGATTCTATTTGAAAATTTATTTTTACTGTACACATCACCAGTAAATGTTCTCTAGTATGCTTTACACTTTGTTGTTATTTCCTGCCTTTTTTCCCGCTTTGATTTGTTTTATGGCCACAAGTGTAAACCCTTAACGGTCGGGGGGAGGGGGGGGGAATCATTGAATGCCCCCCCCGGTTTTTCTATCTCATTTTCTGTGTGTGAAAAATAAAGAGCCCAAACTGCGTGAGTTTTTAAGTATGGGTATAACACATAACTGAGAGTTGGAATTTTTTAAATACCTCCATCCTGGCGGGCACAGGAGGTCAGCAAACCTCGCAGGGTCATCCAGGTAAAAAGCAATTTTTTTTTACTTAAACAAAGCATTTTACTTTACCAAAACACTAAAATATCCTCTACATCCTCATATCAAATACAGGTGTTCTGGTTAATTTCAGGTTCCAGGTATGATCCTGCAGGTCCTGATCCTCCAGGTCTCCGGAAATCTTTAAAAGGCTCCTGTGGCCGCAATTTTTTACTTAGATTTTTAAAATCTTAAACTTAAGCTTTTCTCACATGTCTACATAACGTATTAAAATTTTATAAAGATCCGCCGCCGTTTTCCCGCCGACCGCCGACTGCGGCAGCTGGCAGCTGCCAAGTACAGCTGCGGCCGCTGAAATTTATATTTTGATATTTCTAATATAAAATTTACATAAAGATAAACATTTTTGCAAATAAAATTGTTCTTCTAGCTTCAAAAATAAGAAAATTACAGCCGTTTGAAATTTTTAAGTAAAAAAGTACTTAAAACAAAGGTTGCAAAATAAAAGGGTGAAGGAAGCGAAAATTGACTTTGACTTACTTAAGGTCGGAAATTCATTATCAAACAGGGGACTTTTTAGCCCTCTGGCTCTTATAGGAACTGAGATAGTATGGGGGGGTGTTCTCCCCTACCCCCCCTCCCCCGACCGAATAAGGTGCGGCAAGGTTCCGACTGTTAAGGGTTAATGGGCTTTCTATTTATATTTGCATGATATATTATTTGGATTGTTTTCTTAGTGTTTAAAATTAAAAACTTTAAATAGGTGCAATCTCTTTCCCTGGTGTCATTATACAACAGTGACGAAGAATTCAGCCAACATGTTAGAATGTTACCAGGTAATTTTTGTATAAGTGTGATCATAAAAGAGCTGCATTATAAAAAAAAATTGATTTACTATCTGTTAATAACTGTCTAAAATAGCTATCTACAGATATAACATGCATTTTCTATTTTATCAGCACTGGCATTTGTGCCACCTGACAAGGTAGTATCTGCCTTTGAAGAATTGGTCAATTATTTTCCAGGTAATTTGTTAAATGTTGATTTGCGGCTAGTTTCTTAGAGGCCTCTAGAAACACTTAAGGAAAGAACGGGATGGGGGGAGTCGACTCAACAATTTCAATTTTAGTATTAACAAGGATGACTGCATCCATAAAAGCGAAGCTCCTTAATGGTAGTACATAATAAAATAGATACTATGTTAGAACTGAATGAGCACAATACAAATGTCCAAACAAAATTTAAAATAAATTTGTTGCAAACTGATTAAATACAGGATACTGTTTAAGACGTTTTTAGGACTTAATTACATAGAGATGCTTCAATTATAACATTGTACTTTGTTGGTTTTCAAAAATTAGATGAATATGATAATTATATCACATAAAAAAATATTGTTAAAAATGCCTAAATGAATAATGAGAAAAATGTATTTGTATTTTCTTTAGAAAACATGAGACAACTGCTGGAGTATTTCGAAGAGAACTACATTGGTAAGTAATTACTATCTGCTATTTGATAATAAAAATTTGGTAGCTTATTTATAAAACTAGGATCATCAAAATTAATTTGTTTAATGGTCAAATTTTATGTACCTACTTATGTTGATGCTGCATGTTTTCTAGCTTATTCGCTCTCTCCAACCTCCCCCCCTCCTCCCCTCCAAAGACTTGATAGTTATGGGAGAGTGACCACATACATTTCTTGGGGCAATACCTTCCCTCTATTTCTGAAAATGGCCCATAGATTACAAAGCTTTGCAGTTGCTTAGTAAAGAACAAGGATGACAACATCCATAAAAGCGAAGCTCTGAAACGGTATGACAGACAAACATTAACTCTTGTAGAGTGCAAGAACTGTATATACAAAATATGAATTTTTAAGATTTGGAAATCATACATGAATTTGTTGCAAAACTTCTTAAATAAAAAATTCTGTTTAATGACAAACTGACATTTTTAGGACTTGATTATAGAGATGCGTCGCTTAAAATATTGTACCTTATTGTGATAGGAATTAGTATTCCAAAAATCGTATCAATCGGATGGTTTTATCTCATAAAAGATTGTTGTTAAAAAAGTAAAAAAAATCAACATGTTTAAAATGAACGTACGGACATTCTGGTAACGATTATAGAGTTGTTACGCTTTCTAAATTGTACCTAACTACTACAGGAATCATCATGCAAAGATTGAAATCGATAGTACAATTCTTAAATGCCTAAATTAACGAAAAAAGCTATCCGTTACGGACTTATGGACTGACCTACCCTAATAATAGAAAAGCTGTGTTTCTAAAAAATTTTAATCTATAACATTTATAGCATCGTATTATAGACAGCTTTCTGCAGATATTAATATTATTATTTTTATTGAAATATTCATAGAAAACTGGCTATAATACGGTACGATACATGGTTTTTCAGTATGACATAAAACCGTTTATTAATCGGTTTCGAAACCATTCTGGAAAATAGAGGAGAAAGTAATTTTGAAAACTTTTTATTAAGGAAAACTGATAACAAGATTTATTAGAAATGAGCCAGGATTTCCAATTGAATATTGGAATATGTATCAAAGGTAAAATCTTACCTCGGTCAGATTGTTTTCTACAAAGTTTTTTTTGCATATTGAATTTAATTGGCATTAAATTTAGGGTGCTAACAAATTTTATATTCTCCCATGTTCTATAAGCGAACCACTAAGATGATTTTTAAAATGATGAAAATAAGTTACATCTTTCTTTTATTCTTTTATTTAGAACATTAGATGAGAAACCCAGGACTAACAATTCAGTCGAAGGTAATAATAACTTTATAGCATTAAAAAATATTATGTAAAGACGTCAACATCATCTATAATACAAAGTAGCTTGATGTCTGTCCGTCTGTCTGTCTGTCTGTCCGTCTGTCTATCCGTCCCTTAAGATCTCGGTAACCACTGAACCGATCGGATTATACTCTTCAGGGTATATACCTATTGGTCCTGTGGTGGTTTTAAGCTATTTTCTTGTGGGGTGGGACACCCCGAACCCCCCAAAAAACTAAAAAAAAACACCCCCCTAAAAAATTTATTTACATTTTTTGTAAAATCTCAGTAACTGCTGAACAAATTGGGCTCTACCCTTCTGGGAATATACCTACTGGTCCTCTGGTGGTTTTAAGCTATTTTCTTGGGGGGTGGGACACCCCATCCCCTCCAAAAATAAAAAAATCCCAACTTCCAAAATTTTTATTTTTTTTTACTTTTGTAAACAAAAACCAGTAATTGGGGGGGGGGAACCCCACTGCACCATGGGGCGAAGCCCCCATGAACCCCCCCCCCTCCAAAAAAAAATTATTTTTAAATATTTTTTTCACAAATTTTAATTTTTGTGTATGCGAACAACCTAGGTTTAATTTTTACGAATTGAAATTTTTTTTTGTATACAGCAAGCAACCTGGGTTTAATTTGTACAAATTGAAATTTTTGTGCATAAAGTGCACAGCCTGGGTTTAATTTTACCACAGAGTAATTTAACAAAGAATAATTTTTTTGAATATTTCTATATAAGAGGGTTGACTTCCCATTACAGGGCGAAGCCCCTAGAGGCTAGGGGCGAAGCCGCTAGTGTTAAATAACGTCTTAAAATTCATTACAATTTTGTTCTATAATGTTCGTATACTATGCATATAAAACTTATGACTCATTATACCAAGGATGAGAACATTCATGAAATATAAGCTCTGCAAATCAAATTAAGATTATTAATTATAGATGTAGACGTTAATTTTTTGGTGTAAAAAAAACATTTTTGTTTTAGATCTTGTGGTAAAACTGCGTAAAATGCAGGATTTTTTAAAAAGAGTATCTTGATATATAATATAGTAAGTTTTTTGTCTGAAGCTTAAGATTTCTAAGTAGATTTCTTAACTACTGAACCTAGTGAGTTTTTCTTTTCAGGGAAGCTTTATATGGTCCCAAGATGTTTTTTAGGAAATTTTGCACCCCCTTCTTTTGAGGGAAAAGAAAAAAACCCTAAGTGATAGGAGCGCAACCGCTAGTTACTAGTTAAGTTTTGTGGATATAAGCTGTCTATAGTGCCCTAGCAAAATAGGGATAGATGTCACTACTTTTGGCTTACCTATTTTATTGACGTCAGGAAATACCCTATACCCCATCTTTTCTCTAGGGGATTTCTTTCTCCTTTCCTTTTCTCTTTCCCTCTACTATAATGTCAATAAAATGGGTAGGACAAAACCTGTGGCATCTATCCCCATTTTCCTAGGGTACTAAACACAGCTACTTGTAGATACGCTGGACTTTGCACAAAAAAAAACAAATTGTCAAGGTTTAAAATAAATAGGACAATAGTAAATTAGATATATCATATGTAGAAAAGCTTTGCTATTAAACATTGGTATAAAACACACGTCTATTATTTGCCTATCTGAAATCGATATCAACAGTAATTATTAGGTGGCTAGAATTGGGTTAGAAAATATAATTATACTTGGCTTTATTTCTCTATGAATAAAATTTTGTGCTTAATGGCAAAAACAAATTAAGTAATATAAAATCAATTAGTTTAAAAAGAGGTCACCAATCTTTGATTTTTAAAAAATCATTGAAAAATTAATATTATTTATGCACTAGCCTAAAATCAATCCAAGATATTTATCAAGCTTCCCTAAAAAGTACAAATCTTCTGGACACACAATTTCCGAGATCTTAGTTTCAGACAAAAACCTATATTATAGGATAACTATATATAAATTACAGTCTTATATTATCTCTTTTCCTATATTTTTAGTTGATTATCATTGCAATCTACTGATAATTCAATTACAAGTAATTTATATTTTTGCTCTTTTTGTCTTCCTTGTCTGTTACTTATTAAACAAAGCCTAATTTTGGCTCATACACAAATTAATCCAAGTCCCTGACCTATGACATTCACAATAGTACAGTGGGGAGCATGTAACAACAGTCCCATTTCAATAAACTAGTCACTTTATTTTCACAAAATCCATCGTTACATTAACTACATGTTTATGATTGAGATACAAGAAGTTATTTGAAAATAAATTTTTTTCTCGTATTCATTCCAATCCGGTGGATAGGAACCGGTTTTCATCCATACGAAAAAAATTTGTCTAGCATAGTATTATATCCAGCTTTCTATGAATATAAAAATGTACAATCATAAGATTAAAACCAGTTTTTTAGCCCGTACCTTTGGCACCTCGGGGCTAAAAAAACTGGTTTTAATCTTATAATTGTACATTCTATATCCGCGGAAAGCTGTTTTTAATACGATGCGAAAAATAACTATTTTTTTATTTCATTACATTTCTTTATGTATTTCACTTCGACAAAAATCTTTCTTTCTTTCATGCCTTATACTTTTTTTTTGCTTAAAAGAAAATCTATTATTAATTAACGTCCATGTGTCAAGATCTGATAGAAAAAACAAGTACATTAATTTACATAGCAATTTAAAGCTAAACTCTATATTTTTGAGTTTTATAGTGAATTTAAAACTAACAGAGCTCGGCTATGGCAAAATTTTTAGTGCGACGGACTAGAATATCTTAAAGTAATGAGTTTAGAGGTCAATGCATTTTCTTTCTCTTACTCTTAGTGACAAAACATCTTTACAAAGTCTCTAGTAAGACTTTGTTATTTTCCTTGTCTGACATAACAGCTATGGGTACAACAATTTGAAGCCTAAATCAGAAATCAGGATTATACCACATTTGAAGAAAAGCTACATTTTTCCCAAATTCTGAGAGAGAAAATATTTTAAGCAAAAAGTTTAGTACATGTTAGGCCTAGTTTCCCGTGGATTAAATTTAATAAAATTTAATAATTATATGTTTCATGGACAAATATGCCGTGAAAAAATATTCCACCACTTTGGTTAAATTTTATGTGGACAGCTAGTTGGGTCCCTAATGCAACCGTAATGAGGATATAATAGGGCGGCTGTCTGACGGCTGCAAATATCTTGTGAAAAAATTTTGACGGCTGGGAACTATTAAAAGAGCAGCTGGCTGTCGTGTGCGGCTGAATTTAGCATACAAAAAATATTGGCATTAAGAACATATGAGCAATAATCTTACTTTTTTCACGCCATAAAAAATATTGTATCATTTTTAAATGATGAAAAATGTAAAAAGAACTTTATTTTGTATCCAATAAATAAAACGTGTAAGACAGAAGTCAAATTGAATGATAGAAATAATAAGATAAATTGGGGAGTGGGGAATTACGAGAGAACAAAAGCGAGGCGTAAGCAAAAGTTTCTAAGAACAAAAACTGACTTTTTTGTCGGCCACAAAAAGTGTTGATCAGATAGAAAGGTGGGAAACTCGTTGATTAAGTATATTACATTAAATCATAGCAAAATCATTCACGCTTCTTCCTCAATTCTTTCTGTGTGCGCAGCTACTCTTTAAACAGGATATGTTCGTACGTCCGCCTGGAGAAATCATGTTTGTGCAAAAAAATGCAACAAATTATAGTGAAATAATTCTTTCTTTAAGCGCAGGTACTCTAAAACTAAGGCAAGTCTGTTTTACCATATTTCCATCTGTCATTACATCCCAATGTGAATACAGGCTAGGGATAATAAAATAGTCTTTTTTTAATAAATTGCTAATTATTACAGAGGCTATAAAATTACTTATATTGGTATTTTCTAGACAATCTAAATAGGTAATCATTTATACTCCTTTATCAATTGAAATGTCGTTAAAATGAACAATTGCGCTTTTATAGTCATAA
Organism: Acartia tonsa; assembly: GCA_900241095.1. Classification (NCBI taxonomy): domain Eukaryota; kingdom Metazoa; phylum Arthropoda; class Copepoda; order Calanoida; family Acartiidae; genus Acartia; species Acartia tonsa. Next base: position 11,478 of record LS052243.1, on the reverse strand, counting down.
TCATCCTTGTTCCCTCTTTTTTTCTTGTTCTCGCTCTATCTCTCTCTTTCTCTTTCTCTTTCTCTTTCTCTCTCTCTCTCTCTCTCTCTCTCTCTCTCTCTCTTTCTCTGTCTCTCTCTCTCTCTCTTTCTATCTATCTATTTCTACTCCTGTTTTTATCCTGTGATAAAAACAAAAGGAGAAAAGATATACTTAGTTATGCTTTTTTACCCAACTTTTATATTTTGTCAGATATGATATCAAGTCAAAGACAGTTATGCCGACTTAATGTAAAATAAATAAAACTATATTGATATGGTTGTCCGTAAGTACAACAAAAATAGCAACATTATAATAATTTTGATAGAATTAAGTATATTTTTAAACAACTGTTATACAAAAAGAACGATTGAAGTAAAGCCACTAATTTTAGTAATAAATGGCTTGTATTAACATTACTCAATATTTAATAGGCCTGTGTTTTTAACATTTCACAACATCCTTTAACAAGGATGAAAATCAAACATCTTGTCTTTCAATATTTTTTCTCAATAAAATGAAAATGATCTCTTTTTATACAGAAACATAAACGTAAAAGCAACTGACAGACAAGCTAGGTTGAAAAATTCTTGTAACAGCATTTGTAGCTAATAAGATCTCGAAAACGGCTGGACCAATCGTTTAACAATATTCATGGAAAGTTTTAGGATATTTAGGAGGTTGATTGTGTTGGGAGATACTCTTGTATATGGAAAAAAAAAAGGCGAAGGCGAAACCATAAGTTGTATTGGTTAATTAAAGGAAATATAAAAATAGTTTGATAGAAAGAATTACAGGGAAATAGTAGTATTAAAACACTTAATTTCTTTCTAGCTGGTTCGCCCAAGTCTTTAGGAGCTTTGATTGATTTAGAATGAGGAAGAGGCGGGTTCCCTTTAAAATCAACCCACTACATACATGAAGCTTCCGTAATAAGCATAAACCTAACAAAAATCTTCAAAAAAAATCCTTACTTCCTATTATGATATTTTAGTTTTAATACCTCTATTTTTTAATTTAATTTAATCTATTATTATAGAATTTCATTAAAATATATGCATTAGTGTCCTAATTAAAACTTTAATAAGAGGTTGTCTTTTTAAAAACAAAATAAAAACGAAATATACCAATAAATCTGATTAAGATATCAATACTAATCTTTTTTATGAATAGAATATGATAATGTAAATAACTGTTAATTTTTAGATTCCTCCATACATGTCTATTCTGAGATAACCCCATACATTTTGAATTTGGACTATATTGTTTTCTTTAGAATTCTGTGCATAATACAAACTTTCAACCCCTTCCCCCAAATATTTTGCATAAAAAATCTAATATTTGTTTTATTTGTTATGGGTAAATCAATTTAATTGGCCTCGCTAGAACATTAACTCTCAACAAAGCAAGATTTTACCCACAGAATCAGTTGGAAAAATATCAGTTTTATAACGTCTACACCGCTGAAGGGAAAAATATTGCAGTTTCCAAAACTTTTTTCTTTCTACTGCAGTTTTCTGTAGAAAATGTAACACAATATTTTGATTTTCTTTGTTAGAATAATCTTTCTTGAATGAAGGTTATGTCAAGCCCTGCACCAGTTTTCAGGTTTTTTACAGACTGCATGTTATGGAAATGCAAAAAGAATTTAATGGCCGTAGGTTTGAGTAGCCATAATATCCTTTAACTTTGTTGTTAAAAGCTTTAACAAGGTTTTTGTGGTTAATTTACTGAGCTAATATTTCATGGAGTTTTTTTTTCAAAAAGGGGGCTTGCAGACTTGCTTCTTTGTCCTATAAAGGAATAAATTTGTGACAAATTTTATAACTGTTTTTTTGTTATTTAAAGAAAACCCTCACATAATTGGAATTTAAAAAATAAGTGTACTTAATTTTAAATCAAATAATTGAACTAGTATTCCATATTTCTTTATATTTTTTTGACAATTCCTAATCTCTAATAAGTTATTCTCTTTCTAGTGAAAAATATGGACTTGGTAAATACATTTGAAAATGTAAAATACAGTTTATCCACAATTTTTCCCGATTTACCAAAAAATTAAATTTCTAAAGCATTTCAACAGTTTTTCAAAAAGCACTGGACATAATTGTCTGTAATTTCCAGCACGCTTCTCATATACATAGACTAAGAATTTATAATCATACAGTAACCTTGTTAATCCTGCGCTACTGATGAACCATGTACATAATTATACTTGTTTATCAAAACGACTATCCCCAGGAATCTAAAGATAAGACAATGGCCGATAAATTGATTTACATCCCAGAAGATGATGCATAAAATTGCCTTTTCTGTAGATTACAATTAGTGGTTGAAACGTTTGGACATTCAACTTGATGAATCAATCAATCAAAATTTAATAAAAGTCCACAAAGTTGATAAGCCAACGAATTAACAAAAAATATTATTATAAAACTTTGGGGACTAGTGTAATGAACAGCCCATTGTCCCCTCCCTTCCTGGACTAGCCCTATTTCATGCAGGTATAATACCCTGTTATATATCCTCCAATAATGTTCAATGATATCATAATTAAGGAATAAAGGTTGCTGAGATAAAATAATTTTTATTAAAATAAGATATTCAGTTTGGACAGCGGAGAGTGTCATGTGTGACGTCGTAAAAATACGTCTAAAAGGGAAGGATGAGAGGTGAAGTGGGAAAGGAAACCTCTAAAAAAAGAGATGGATAATAGACATATTTTTATGACGTCACACATGACACTTTCCGTTGTTCCTTTCAGATCCATATTCTTACATTCCTCTGAGGATGTTGAAATATCTCATAATATTAGAATTAGCAATAAATGTTTGTTGAAAATTTTGATACACTTCGCGCATTCGTTGGCAAAATCCTATGCATGTGCTTGAACAGACCTGCTGTATTTATTTCGAGCAATTAAGCTTTCCACAATAATTGAAACGTTAAAAAGTTTTGAGAAAGGTGTTTAACATTTAAATCCAATTATCTTTGGAAACCTTTATTCTTTAGTCCATAATGCATTTAACATGAATTGGCACACTTTACTGTAGGCTGACAATTAAATAGAAATCATAAAATTTCATTGCAAATTCCAGGTAAAATTTTATTTGCAGCGTCCACCAGCATTGAAAATTGAACCAGCCTGTTACATCCAGGAACATGGATATGCAAACTCTTTTTTCATTACGGCTTCAAAACCGATTCATATCCGCTGGAATAAAAATAGTTTTCAGCCACACTGAAAAATCATGTATAGCATCGTATTACAAAGACTCTTCCTCAAATGTTTTTTTAAAATCCTACGATTAACTTATTAACGCCCTTAGATAAAACCAAAAAATGAATTATTTTTTTTGAAAAATATTTCGTTATTTCAGCTAATTTTAAAGGGCAGTCAAAGCAAATACTAAGGTTGCCCACCAAAAATTAAAATCGCGAAATATTTATTCGATTTTTTTAGTTGTTGTTGGCTATACCTTTACCGAAATTACCCTCTAACCTTAGACCTAATATATTCCCGATATTTTTAAAAGCGAAGCTCTTCTTAAAAGCCAAGCTTTTCTATAATTAGAGTCGGTCCGTCCGTACGTCCGTCCGTCTGTCACAGAGAGATAGCTCTTTTCTTTAATTTAAATAGGTTAGAGTTGTCCTATCGATTTCAAATTTTGCAGGGTGATTCCTGTAGTAGTTAGGTATGATTTAGAAAGCGTAGCAACTCTATATTAATTATCAGAATGTCCGTAGGTCCATTTTAAACATGTTGATTTTTTACTTTTTAAACAACAAATTTTAGGTGATCTAATTATCCGATTGATCTGATTTTTGGTATACTGATTCCTGTGACAGCAAAGTACAATATTATAAGCGAGGCAACTCTATAATCAAGTCTCTAAAAATGTAAGTATGTCCTTGAAGATTATCCTGTATCGAGCAGTTTTTCATCAAATTCAGTACTGACACTATTCAAGTGTTAATGTCCGTTCCTACCGTTTCAGAGCTTCGCTTTTATGGATGTTGTCATCCTTGTTTTCTTTAAGATGCCATATCTCTGTCTCTGGTTCTATTACTTTACTACCCCTGCTAAATATATTTCCTTTAACCACGAATCATTGAAGCTGTCTCTTTTTCGGTGCAATTCAGGAAATATGGAAATAGTTTGCCAATATCAATATTTAGGGTTTATTTTTGCATTTTGATGGATTTTACATATTGCAGAAAAAGTTGACATTTTTTTATATTTCTCACAAAATAATGTAACATGTCCGAAAGTCCTTTTGTCTCTTATGACTATTTGAAAAGTAAAATTAACTAATTCTTTTTGCTTTTTTTTGATTTTTGGTTAACGGGACAAAGAGACTAAAATCAGCCATGTGACTTCATCTCTTTTTTAGGGGTTCTCTTTCCCACTTCTCCTCTCACCTTCCTCAATTCTATGACATCACATGTCTGATTTTTGAAACACTTTGTCCTGCTACTTTTTTGGTATTATACTTTACTGTTCTTAATGCTGTTATCTTGTTTATGCTCCGCTACTTATGGACAAAACTGTTTTTAACTAAGTATTTCGTTTTCCAATTATATGTGAACCATCTATTTTTACATTTCCCTTTTTAACAATAAAAAAAATATGTCAATCTAGCTATTCTTTTTCTTTTGATATAATCAGAAATACAAAGTTGACGCTTTGTCCGACATAAATTTGTCTGCTATGCCTGAAAACTTTGTAAAGTTGTACCTTCACTTACGCACAAAAAGTTTGATAAAACCGCTAAAATCAACATCATGTCAAAAAATAATTTTACTATTTATGAATGTCTTTTAAATATTACAATTTTTATATTGATTATAGTTCATTGTGATACTATTATTATCACTATCACTATCAGAAAAAAACTTTCTTTGGATAAAGCAAAATTATCATATTTGCAGTTTTATTAAAATACATATTTACGCGGGAATGATGGCTCACCAAGTAGGGAAGCATAATAATTATTAGGTCAGAAAACTGCAATAATTATTTTTGTTTCCAAGTAAAATGCATAATTTGCGGAACCCATGCTAGAATGCTTTTTTAAAATTCTTGTTATTCAAATATTGAAGCTTTAGAAGTATGTATTAGTTAAATTGCACTTAGAACAAGGACTTTAACGTCCATTGGAAGAAAAAATTTATTGTAAAACATTATTGAAAAGGATTTATTTGAAAAGCAGAAAACTATGTGGAATCTTTCAGTGCGAAGAAGACACAAAGCCCATATTGTCCTGTTGTGACGTCATAAATTTCGGGATAGGAGAAGGGAAGGGGGGAAGAAAATTTCTTCAAAGGAGGTGGGAGAAATGGGGTTCTCATATCCCTTTTCCGAAATTTATGACGTCACGTCACAACAGGACAATATGGGCTTTGTCAAAGAAGACAGTGAAATAGTTCTAAAACATTCACAAAAGAAAATTGTTGCAAGACCGAATATAGATTTTACATAAGAAAAAAATATCGTGTAAAAATCATGTAATTAGAGAATTAATGTGTTCCGTTATAAGATTACTCATGTAGAAAATACCCTTGAAGAACTTAAACTAAAAAATATTCAAATTCAAACAGGGTTACCAGGGTTTTGAGAATAGTCCTAATACAAATTAGGAGTATATTTAAATTTATAGAAGTTTTACAAAGTGTTGGAGCTTATGAATTTAGAGCCTTATAATTTACTAGTGGCTGCAGCCCTATAATCAAGAGACTCTGTCTTCAAAGTGGTAAGAAAGCGAGCAAAAATAGCCTAAAACCATTCAAAAGCTTAAAACAAAGAAATATAGCCTAAATCCATATTAGGGCCTATGTGAAGCTCTCCTGAATGCTAGAACTCAATCAGTTCTGTAGTTATCAAAATCCTAAGCTTCAGACAAAAAAACTTATTACTTTATTTAATAAGATACATAAAATAAATATGCATAATTTTAATAGCGCAGCTTCTCTATATCTAGGGTATTACTGTACAGCCTGGCAATAATTTCCTAAGAAGTACATACCTATACTATATCTATATCTAGGGTATGACTGAACAGCCTGGCAATAATTCCTCAGAAGTTCCTACCATACTGTATCTAAACGTATTTTTAGCATATTATTTAAAACTTTTAAAATAGCAGAAAACAATTTGCTAGCAGACGAAAAAGGTCCTTAACAAGGGGATCAAGGTATTTGTGTGGTATACTATGCAGTTTAGTTATAAAAACTGAAATAAGCGTTAATTCAAAACAAACACATGACACCCATGAAAACAAATAGATAAACATAAAAAAATTAGGCTGCCAAACAAACAATGAGTTTGTGTATCTATTCATCTTATCTGTGGTTTCTCCAAGGCAATTCTTATCATATCACTTTCCTTTATATTTTACTAGAGGCTTCGCACCGAGCCTCTAGGGTTTATAGAACATTCAGGAAGGACAGAAAAGTACCTGAAACACCCCAGAAATATGTATAGCTTGTCTGAGATTTCTGACACAAATTAAAAAATACTTACTACTTACATTATAAATAGTGGTAGGTTCTACCCCCCTAAATGCAAGGTAAGGTAGGGATAGTCGACCATACACAAAAAAAAATATTTTATCTTTGGAGGGGGGATAATTCTAAAGGGTGATTTTTCTTGGGTACCCTCCACTAAAAGACTTATTACTCTTCCCTGTACCTTTTTGTTACTTTTTGGCTTTATAAAATAAATGAAAATTATAAATTTCTCTAATGAAATGATTAAATTAAAATCAGAAGTTAAAAACTGAAAGCCTGCAAGAATAGAGGGATAGCTGAATAAATATTTGTTTACCTCAATTATCCAAAAACAAACGATTAAAATGATAAAGTTAGGGGTTGTTCTTTTAAATTCCATGTCTTCTTTTTACTCAATAAATTTTTTAGCAACCAAAGCCAGAAACTTGTATGTAATATTTGGGGCGAATTTTTTTTCTTTCAACTCCTGGAACGCATGTGAATTTAAAACTGTAGGGTCCATTGTTTGTGTTAAACGAACCTTCAAAAACAAAAGTATTGAATA
>LS052241.1:0-13516 GCA_900241095.1 Acartia tonsa | reverse complement strand
GGTAGAATACTTCAAGGCTAGGGGCTCGTTGGATTCGAACTCGCAACCGGTAAGCTGAAACGCTTCGGCTTACCACATATTCAAGTACCTTATAAAACCTAACCTAACCTTACCTAAAGTATGAAAGAAACAAGGGAAAAACTTAATTGAAATAATGCGCTTCGTTACTTGCGGATAATGTTATCTACTAATATATTTTAGTATTTTTGAAGGTACTCTTAACTGTAACTGTAGAACTTGATTTATAGCAAATTCCAAATATGTCAATATGATTAAATATAAGGAATAATTTGAGACAGTTTGACTTTTGCAAAGCGTTTGATATAACAATTTCTTTATAAGCAATACATAACATCCTTTTGGGACCAGGGTGGCCCTTTCGAAGGGGTATAATAAGCGTGTAAAGCACATTCTTGTTAGATAAACCCTATTGCTATTATTTTTCATTTCCTAACGGCTACGCCCCTAGAGAGCTCTAGGACAACTTGAGTAAAAAGATTGGGGGTAAGTCATCCACTTTCCCTTTTAGTTTTGAAAACAAGAGTAGGTCTCCTTATAGGGTTGATTTCTTGTTATTGTGGTGGTTCCCTCCCCCCTCCAAAAAATACAATTATGATAAGCAAAATTACCCTTTCAGTAAATTACAAAAAACTTTGGAACCAATTAATGAAAATTCAATAAAAATATATAAGCAACCGAATAAGATAATATGGTCATAAAACTTTGGTTACCAGAGTGAATTACAGTCCAATGTCTCTTCCCTGTAAAAATATAAACTTACCAATAAGCTGCCATGTCGTTTAGGAACAGGTGGAGGCGGAGGGGGCAAGGAATGGAGGGTTAATACCCCTGCAGAACCCCGGTTAGGTAAGCTCAGAGTTCTGAAAACATTATTTTATTTAGAGAAATTTTTGATATCCTTAAAAACGCAGCTTAATGAAAGGCCAATGATAGGCCAATTGACAGAAGCTCTAAGTGTCCGAAAAAATGAGCCGTGTTACGTCAATAAATCCATCTCTTTTTAAGGAGTTACCTTTCTAACTTATCCTCTCATCTTTCATTTTTTTGACGCCACACGGCTCATTTTTTCGGACACTTTGTAGAGCTTCCAATAGACAGGATAAATGACTAATGGCCGGCCAGTATACATATTAAATTCACCAATGGCAGGCCAGTATGAGATTTTTTTATGGGCACCATAAAAAGCTTAAGACAATACAAACAATGAAATACAAATAAGAGTAAGAAATCATTTATTATTTAACATTATTTAAAAATTCTAAACAATTCACAAACTCACTAATAACAACATACCTAATGGTCATAGGAATTAATATAAAAAATCATGTGAATTGGATGATTATATTATATTAAAAAAATGGTCATGTTTAAGATGGACATACAGACTTTCTGGTAGTGATTAAAGAGTTTAATTTATGAAGACATTATCGTTATTGAAAAGTTTAAAAGCAATAGGACATGCCTAAATTACGATGAAGGATATCGGTTATGGACGGACCTAGTGATTGACCTTACTAATAGAAAAGCTATGCTTTCAATTCATATCCAATTATAAAACGAAACAGTAACAGTAAGTCATACATCTCCCAAGAAAATAACTTAAAACCACCACAGGACCAGTAGGTATTACCCTGAAGAGTAGAATCCGATCTGTTCAGTGGTTACCGAGATCTTAAGGGACGGACGGACAGACATCAAGCTACTTTGTATTACAGATATATAATATATTGATGATCTAAAGGGACACAACAATGGGCGTACTTAATACGCATTCCCAATGATGAGTAACAAAATTACCTGGAATTACTGGAGGTAAGTGAGGGTGAGGTTATGGTGGTTCTGGAACTGTAGATAGACCTGCCTGGCGCTATGAAATCTCCATCCCCTACTTAGAAACACACAATTAACTCATTTTAGGCTCAAATTTTAGCCTTAGATAGACTATAAATGACACAAGATATACAAGAGATCTTTTAATGTATAATTGAACCATGTCTCGCTTAATGATGAGTGTGATTATATGTCAAACACTCTTCAGACAACCAACCATTTGTTTGCTCGACCGTTGTTTGGACGTCCTAACTGTGCACATAAATTAGCTTAACCTGTTTTGGGCTAATACGTAAATTTTATCCCAAATAAATGATTTAGTCATTTTCCCTAGGGACAATTTCAATTTGAAGGGTGGTTGTACCCTCCTCAAAAATAGTTATAAACCTTCCATTAAAGTTTCAAGGATTTAAGTAAAGCTACAATTAAATTTTAAAGTAGAATCACATCGTTTCATCGGTTAAAAAGATCCTTCGGTACACGCTCACAGACAGACATACACACAGATAGACATCTTGCTACTTTTATGTAAGGATTAAAAATTACCTATTGTGATGGTGTCAGTATTGACCAGGAAATCCGGTGAATTTGTCCCACTTCCATCTCGTGCTGGCCAACTGGAATATTCAGCGTTTTAAGGGATAAGACAATGGACGGTAAATTTATTTACATCCCCATTGATGATAGACAATATAACCCCTTTTGATATAAGGGATCTACTACATCTTACTCAAAACTCTTTTTAAAAATATTTTACACAAGTTGTGGATTTCTATATTGAAAACAGGTTTAGACATCCAGCTGATTTTAAAGATAAAAAACGTCGATTTTCTTTCGGATTATTGGCGGCAGCACTTTTCTACTTGTAAACCCTGCAGCGCTTTTTATTAGCCATCAAATAACCTAATCTCCATACCTGTTCGTAGTTCTGCCACACTTGACAGTCATAGTGATGATAATGATAAGAATGACAAAAGCTAGGGCCGCAGACACTCCAAGTATTATGTTGATTAGGCTGTCTTGTCCATTCTTACCCTCGCGCCGTGATTCATCCTGAAAAGATTGTAAAACGTGTAGATTTGATTAATAAATTTATCTAGAAGTAGTAAGAAGATAAGAGTTATTTATCGCATCGTATTATAAACAGCTTTCCGCTGATATAAAAAATTCAAATTTAAACTGACATTAAAAGATAGTGAAGGAGAGAGTGAAATAGATAGAGAAATAGAGAGGCAAAAAATAGAAAAGAAATAAGGAACTAATACTGTTATGTAAGCAAAAACGACAGCATCAAAAAAGTAGAGAAGTACAAAAAAATCATGGATGCATTAACATATATATATAAAATAAAACACAGGTACCTTAGTCAAATCAGTGTTCTTAGCTGCCCTAGTGATGGGTCCATTTTCCAGGGAAGCGTCATTCTTAAACAGCGGCAGCAGAATCTTTTCTGACATTCCCTTACTGCAGCAATAAATATTCAATATTTGAATCCTTTCAAAATTTGTCCTTATATAGAAGTAATATGATGTCAGTCTGTGCGTACTGAAGTATCTGGCTAACCTACTATTTTGGGAAGGGTACATAAGAAAAAAATAACCATCCCCAAATTTTGTTTTCCCTTTTTATTTTAAAATAAAACTAAAATAAAAGGGTCCCCTCCCCCCAAACCCCTTCCTTCAAGTGCCCCTAGAGGACTTGAGTAAAAAGTAACATGTCGTTTAAATTTTGTCAAATTGTAAACTTATTCATGTTGATCAAGATATATCATTCATAATCATGTTCCTTGAAATTGTAAGGGAACACGAAATATTCAATTAAGGTAGGGATAATCCCTGCGGGGAGCCATAGGCCCGCCATGTTACCTTCTTTTGATATAAAACTAATGAATATGTTACATACATACATATTAATAAAGAATTAATGCTTTATATTATTTATGTTAATAATATAAACAAGGATGAAAACATCTATAGGAAGTCAAACTAAAAATGTTCAATAAAAATTACAATTCTGCCTATTTTAATGCCATATTTTCCTAACTAGTGGTTGTGCCCCTAGCATCTAGGGGCTCTATGTATAAAAGGATATGGAAGGGTAAAAAAAATGCCTTAAACCATACAAATACTTTTTTAGAAAAATAAAATGCCCTAAAACCATCCTGCGACCTATTAGAAGCTTCACTGTAAAAGGAGGACCATATCGGTTCAGCAGTTAGCGAGATCCTTTGCTACATACAAAAATTCTTACTACTTTGTATAGGATATAGACAAAAGATATTCATTCATATTGCAATTACTCATAAGTTGGGGAATCTAAACGAAAAGTTTGACTGTCTTGAATAGCGTCAGAGAAAATACAATCCTCCCTATAGTTTCCACGAACTGGTGAACTGACTGACATTGTGATTCAAATAGTAGCTTCGCTCTACTTATAATATATAAAACTATTAATAATAGCATTATTCAATCATTAACATGTAGGCCTGTTTTTTTTCTCAGAGAGACGGGAAAAAGTAAATAAGGTTAAAAAAATATTTTCTCATTTAGACTATTGTAGAAAACTAACCCTTTGATAAAGGGCTCTTGCCTGGAAGTCCTAACTGTACTTGGTGATGGGTTGTGCCTGCTTATGGACAAAGACATTCCCCCTATTGTAATTATTTATGACATGCCATTGACATAAAAACAGTATGTTTTATTTTTAACGTCTCTAGTATGCTGTGGAGTAGTCTATAATCGAACCTTACACCTCAATGTCAGTCTTCTGCGGGTTAACTACCTTAGGTAACGGGCAGTAGAGAGTAGCTTCATTATTCTAACTTTTATTTATCCAAAAATATATATCATTACTTTTAATATACCATATGTGTTTTAGAAGTAAAGCTACTCTTTGATATAATTTGTCTGTAATACCTACCTCTGTAAATCTATGAGAGAAAATTGATTTTCTCGACTGCTATCTAAGATAGACAGCTGTTATTATGGGGAAAAATCCTCTACCAATGATCATCCAGTATATAATTTACTTGGTCCAACTGTATGTTGGTAATGCTTCAAATCAGACAAAGATACTTATTTCTTTGCAAGTTTTCATAATTTTAAAAATGATTTAAACATCTGTTCTATAACTTAAATTGTCCGTTGGTCCGTCCATGATTATTTGTGCTTCGCTACTTATGGATCTTGTCATCCTTGTTTCATTATTTATTGTTCATAAAAAACCTTGATACGGAAAGAAATAAGGAAAAAGTTCATAAAATAATAGTTATTTATTGCATATTACTATAGACAGCTTTCCGCGGATATTGAATGGAAATTATTAAAACACCTCTCGGTGCTAACAAAACTATTATTTATTATTTATAATAGTTTTGTTAGGATTCGTGGAAAATTGTCTGTTATACGATGCAATACATGATTTTTCAGTATTGCCAAGAACCGGTTCTAATCCAGCAGATATAAATAGGTTTCAAAGCCACAATAGAAAATATATTCTTTAATGTAACTGAATTGAAATTGTAGTTTTGAAAATATAGTTAATTAAAATTTTTGTCATTTCACCGATATTGTAAGTTATATTTTAATTTAATGTTAAATCACCCACTCATTAAGCCTAAGGAGAAAATTTTAATCAAAATAATAGAAGTGATATGGTTTAGGAAGGGATGGGCTGTTTATTACACTAGTCTCCAAAGTTTATTTTTGGTTGTCTCAACAACATTAGGGACTGTTGTTACATTTTGATTGGTTGGTTCATTAAGTTGAGCGTAAACACGTTTTAACCAATAATTGTAACCTACTAAAGAGTATTTTGGTATCATTATTAGGAATGTACATCAATAAATCGGCCATTGTCTTATCCCTTTAGATCCCTGGATTATATTAGTCTTTTTTTAACATGAAAATATGCATTTTTCGTATTTTTAAAATATTTATTTTCCTGTTGAAAGCATAAACATAAACAGACAGTGCAGTTTTTCCCGTATCAACTTTTCCTGAAATTAAAAAAAAACATTAATTTTAGTTAAAAGCATTTAAGAAACTTACTTATTTTAAAGTCTGTAATACTACAAATCATTCCATATGTCTAATAGTTATTTATCGCATCGTGTCATAGACAGCTTTTCGCGGATATTAAAATAAAAACTTTTACTTATCATATGATTCTTACTTAAATTTTTTAAATTTATTTTCAGTACGACTGAGAACTAGTTGATATTAATCGGTCTCGAATTTGTTTAGCTATTTGAAAAAAATTACTTATAATTTTACAATTTAAAAAAATGGTTTTTGGTTTTTATTGTTACTTACTAATGTTATAATATTTATTTCAACCAATAATAGCAAAAAAGTTATAAAATCTCACTGTAGATATTTTATATTTGTATTATATATTTAATTTGTATGTTAGTAGAGAAGATATTTTGATATGTGTGTGTGCCTATAAAAATTCTAGATATTTAAATATTGTTAAAGCTAAATAGCTAATATTTAACCTTATCTATTTTCTTAAACATGTTATATTATAAAAGCAATGTATTTTACAAAATAAAAAAAACATTAAAAATTTAATTGAATATTTTTCTGATTAAAAAACGTATTTTTGATGATTATTTTATTTTAGGTTAGGCAAAGTAAGGGTTAAAAGTGCCCTGCTGGGAAAGTACCCTATAAAAGTAAACCCCCCGCTAGAAATATTAATTCGCTGGTCCATTTATAGGCAAGGTTAGGATAAGTAAGGGTTAAAAGTGCCCTGCTGGGAAAGTACCCTATTAGAGTAAACTCCCCGCTAGAAATATTAATTCGCTGGTCCATTTATAGGCAAGGGTAGATGCATCTGAAATCTTATTTCTTTTAACATTATCATTACACATGATTTATACTTTCAGCAGTTTGATATAACCACAGCCTTCTCAGAGCCTACTGAGCCTAAAAACAAGATACAGGAACTTTCATTTGTAACCTGGCTGAACAACGGATAATTGACAAATATAGCAAGTCATAATTGAAAGGTGGGGGTGGATGGGGAGTATCGTTCTGTTAGCCAGCTGGGAGAAATATTTTATAAGGGCATGCGAGAATCTCCCAGCAACCCTAGATTGTCAAATTTATTTGCGTAAATGCGGGAGAAGCCCACACGTCAGAATATTGCTTTAAGTTGTCACGTTAGGTGGCAGAGAAATGAATTATTCTCCCCCTCGCTCACAACATCAATCTTATTCAGCCCAATTTAGATGTGATTACATACTGGCAAGGAGGGGACAATGGGCTGGTTATTTCACTAGTCCCCACAGTTTTTAAAAATGTTTTCGTGTTTGTTGGCTTAACAACTTTGAGGATTTTTTGTTGAATTTTAATTTGTTGGTTCATTAGATGAGAGCGTACAGAAGGTGCAATTTTGTATATTTTGGATGTAAATCAATTTATCGACCATTGTCCCATCCCTTCAGATTCCTGGATCACATACCAAACACAAACAGTAACACACACACAAACATTTTTACACCAAATCACACTAACATACACACACATTTTTGTACTGTAGAAAAAAAGTGAAAATATAAGCTTTTCAAAAAATCACATTTTAATGCTCAAATCACAAAAAACGTCCAAAATGACAATAAATTAAAAAAAAAACACATACTTTTTCATACACAGTTTAGACCCAATAATAGATTTGATTTTCTGCTAGATGTTAACCCGCCCCTCCCCCCCATTTCATATAAATATTTTTTCATTAGTAATAATTACATAAGTTTACATGTTAAAATATGCACAAAATTACAGGATAGCAAATAATATTTGCAAAAAATTGAGCCAGAAAGTAACTTTAATTAGCGGATTTTTTTGTAAGGCTTAAAGAACGATATAGGAAGGCGGACTTCCAATCACCTCTTGGTGCTAGAGGCTAGGGGCGAAACCACTTCTCTTGAATAACGTACAATTGTTCTTTAACATTCAAATATTTTTAGTTTGGTCATATTCATTTTCAAAATGATTTTTAGTAGCAAAGTTTTCCATAATTAACTTTGTCTGTCAGTCTGTTAGTCAGTCCATAATGCCATAGGGGTAATATGAATGTCCCAACA
Source organism: Acartia tonsa (assembly GCA_900241095.1). Taxonomy (NCBI): domain Eukaryota; kingdom Metazoa; phylum Arthropoda; class Copepoda; order Calanoida; family Acartiidae; genus Acartia; species Acartia tonsa. The sequence goes on along the minus strand of LS052241.1, from coordinate 5,574 downwards.
GGTATTAATTCAAGATCGAATGCTGAATTTTATGTAAAGATTCCTTATACAAATGAGCTTTCAGTATGTAAATGATTACAAAATAAAAAAGATAATGGAAAATCTAAAAATACGTGAGAAAGGTTTCATGATTATTTTCTCAAATATATCCCTATTCTGGTTCCAGGTCAAACGCAGAAGTCCCAAACGTCGGAGTGGACAGACGTAGGAGTGTTAAAATATTAATTTATTTAAGTATTTCTATACATATTAGGTTAGGTTAAAATATGAATATACAAATAAGCCCCCCGCAGGTGTTAGGCATTTAATAAATAAGATGGTTTATAATAGATTAGGTTAGGTTTAGTGTTCACTCCTGTGGTTGTCCACTCCGACGTTTGGAACTCCTGCGTTTGTCCTAGGACCCATATTTTAATTGCTTTTTAAAACTCCTTGTCCGCATTCCCATTCAATATTTATTATGCTTCGCTATTTATGGATGTTGTCATTCTTTTTTCTACCTTTGACCATTTCAAATCTTACACAAACATGCAGACACAAATAAAACACATCAAAGCCTGGTTTATCTCTCATACATCAAATAAAGTCTCGTTTTTCCTATTTTTTCATTCTTTTTCATCCTATTTTCCTTAATATTTCATAATTTGACCAACATTATAAGAAGAATTGTCATTTAATGTTTGAATTTTTATGTTTTTCATGCTTTTTTTACGTTAAAGATACGAAAAAGTTAAGGTATGAAAGAAATAACTGACTGAATAAATTTTTAAAATGTTGGTACTTCACAAGTTTCTTGCATTGTTTAAAATGGATTTAAAGGGATAACAATTGACGATACATTAATTTACATCACCAACGATAATCAACAAAATTGCCCCTTCAATAGATTAAAATTTATGGTTGAAAGATTAGACACTTCTAGTTTAAAAACCAGCCTATCAAAATTCAATAAAAGTACCTAAAGTAGCCAACAAATAAGATAACGAGAATAAAAAACTTTGGGTATTAGTAACAGTGTACTTTACAGTCCAATGTGTATATATTGATTTTGGTATTTTTCTAACCAGGTAATCATTTCTATAAATGTTAAAATAATAATTTCCGGATTCCTGTGCACGTGTTGTGGGTGTATCTGAAGTAATCTGTGTATGTCTGGTATCCCACTGATTTAATCTCAAGTCCAAGCATTGCTGTACATTAATTTCCGCATAGTATATCACATAGGCGCAACATTTTCATATTCGCAAAAAGACGCAATATTAGGTATAGAAGGGAATTAAAAAAATATAAATCATTTTAATAACCCAAACTTCTATTAAAAAAAAGGGCAAACTAGAAGTATCCAAACTTTGCAAATACTAAAATACAAAATTAGTTACTTTTTCCATCATTAATTATGAACTAATTATCGCCCACTGTCATATCCCTTAAGATACCGCAAAATAATGTTTATTGATGATTTCAAAGTTGGGGGAGGGTAGTTTTTGTTGTAAAAATTATCTGTTCTGATTATATAATAATGTGATACATATGCAGAAGTTTATGCACACCCTTGGATACAGAGATAAGGTAATTGGTTATAAATTACCCCACCCCAAGCAAATCCAAATTTTTTTGTGTTTTATTAATAGAATATTCTAATGATAAACAATTTTTTTACACGGTAATGGTGTTACACCATAAATAGGTTATTTATTAAATTCAGGTCATCGCTCAACCTAGAGTCTTCCAATCTCTTCTTTACAAGAGACATAGAGATTACACTAGAGGTAAAAGATGAAGAATTTAATAAAAGATCCTTGTCATTTTTTGTTATAGATAAAACAATATTTTTTTTCATTACTGAACTTTATAATGGATTTTTTAGACTCTTAAAATTGTTATGGCAACGACTGAGAGTTAACATTAGGATCTGATTTTACAAAATATATCCTTTTTTAAAGATAATTTATCAAAATGTAACAAACATATTTAAAACTATTGACTTTAAAAAATCAAATTCTAATTCAAATGTTATTGGTTATTTACACTTGTACTTTATTATATACTTGAGTACTTTTTCGGACTACGGGATAACTGCCACGCATATGTTCCAAAAGATGAACTGAAATTTAATTTCCGAATGTGTACACAGTTTCCTTGGTGTTTCCTCATCCTATCTCAATGTTTACTACTAGATAAAAAAAGCTTCAAACTTCAAAAAAAAAAGTTTGAAGCTTTTTTAGCTAGTAGTAAATATTGAGATAGGATGAGGAAACACAGAGGAAACTGTGTACACATTCGGAAATTAAATTTCAGTTCATCACCAAAAAGATATCCAAAAAAGAGAGCAAACATTTTCAAAACAATTTGTAATGTCTTAATAAATTTACAAAATTCATATTTTGTTTGTGAGTTACACTTAAATAAAAATTAGAAGAATGTATAAATTAAGTTACCTAGAGAAAATTGTGGCAACGTAGAGGATTGGTTTATCAGAGTCATTCCATCCCCCTCACTTTGAACTATTTCTGAAAAATATAGGAAAAGTTATTTATCGCATCTTATTAAAGACAGATTTCCGTGGATAGTAAAATAAAAAAAAAAATAAGATGACCTTTGAACATCTGCTCTATAACTAACTTTGTCCGTTTGTCCATCCAAGATTTGTTTGTACTTTGCAACCTATGGATGTTTTTATCCTTGTTTAATTTATTTAATGATTATCCTCAGTAAGTAATGGTAATATTTTTTTGCTCTTTCTTTAGCATTACAAGTTGAGAAAGCACAAAATATTACATGTAAACAATAAACTTTAAATTAACTGTTCTAAAATTGTTTTTAAATCATAATATTAAGTGTTTTTTAAAGCACTTGGTAAAAAAACAGCACAAAATTTAACTTCCAAACAACTAACCAAAAAGAAAACACATAAGACTTAAAGAGATGATACTGCAGTAAAAATACGAACCTAGTTGAAATCTTTGATCCAAACCACCGTCGAATCCTGTTAACAATTTAAACAACTTTAAATTTGGTATATTGGTTAATCATTTCATATTTTAACTCACGTAATGTAGGTATATAAACATAAGATTTTAAGCAATTTAATTTTACAGATTTCTTTAAGCATATTATCAGGGCTCGACAGTTACGCGTCACCCGCATGTAAGCCTTAGGGAATCAACCTTTTACAATTCTATAATCATCTGGAAGTCTAAACCTAATCCAAATATGACAATACATCTCTAATAATTTTCTATGTATTCAAACTTGTTAAGGTTTAAGGGTTCGGAGAGGCTGAAGCGCGGCTGCCGAGCCCTGCATATTTTACTTTTTGTATATAATCCCCTTTTTGTTTGTTGTATATTATACTTTCTTTATGTTTTTAGATACATTTAATTTCCTCTTATTTCCGAAACAAATTTGAATTTTAACAGTTTTTGTTAGTGTGCCTTTATTGCCGCGTATATTCAGTTAGTACTTCTCTTTAGAGTTGGTTGTCCGCGTAATCATGCACTGCAGAAACAAGATTTGGTTCAGAGATACGCCAAAATTACACCTTATGGTGTATCTCGTCCTCTAGAGGTCATCCAGGTAATATGATAATGTAATTTATCTACGGAAATGATGGCACATTGCTTTTTCTGCTGTTTGCGTGTGCAGATTTTCAGAATAAAATGAAGAAAGCATTAGTTGACAGATTAATTTTAAATTTTTCTAAGACTGAAGGAAAACTTGAAATTCTAACAATATATCAGGTTTTAAGCAGCTTACCATCTCTCTTACTTGGTCTAGTTCTTTATATGCTCTCAAAGTTTTCGCAGATATTAAACGGTAAATCGGTATTATATAATGATATTAAAAATTCTAGTATTTTATTTATCGTAGAAAATTTTCTATAATACGTTATGATCCATGATTTTTCCACGAAAATAATCATCTTTTACTTCAGTAATTGAAGTGAACTGTATGAAAAAATATCCAAAAAATTTACATTTTAACTAAAAGATTATTTTAACTTAATTTTTGATCTTATTAGCTCCTGGCCCTTCTTACATAGTTGACTTACTATTATCTTATACTTTACAGATTAAGAAATTTCAGATCTAAATTTAAAACCACAAAAATGTAAATAATTTCAATTTTAAGGTGTGGGATAGATTTCACCAACTTTCACAAGTTCAAATACTTTGTTTTAGCCAAAAAATATAAGAAACAGATTTTGAGAAAATTTATTTTAAAGAAACAAGGATGAAAACATCCATAAGAGACGTTAAGACAAAATGAAAGAGTGTCAGAAATTGATAAGCAGAATATTGGTCTATTCATTTTAAGTGAATGGATTTTCTAGGAAGGAATATAGAGAAGCTACATTTTCTAAATTGTACCTATACCTGTTACAGAAATCAGCATGCAAAGTTTTAAATTGATAGAACAATCATAACATTAATAAAATAATATAAATAAGAGACATCTGTTACATGTGGACTTACAAACTGTCCGACCATGATTATAGAAAAGCCCCGCCTTCAATAATCATTTTTTGCGGAAATAATTGCACTATCCCCATTGTTAAAAGTTGTTTAAATTCCTGGTTCACATTTGACGGTGATTTCTTCTATCCCGGGTTTCTCCATGTTGCAGCCCTGCGGCGGCTCCGGGGGACCTAAACAAATATTTTAGGTTGGAAAAGAATATATTTGGTTACATAGGTTAACACATACACTTAAAAACCTGAGGGTTTGATTCAGATGATTGCGTGCCTGCTTATTGTCAGTGAGGTGTCAAGTTCGAGTCTGGTCCATACCATGCCATACTAAAGAACTTGAAAATGGTACCTATTGCTGCTATGTCTGGCACGTTACACTAGGAATAAGAGTAGGGGGAATGTCTTGGCCCATAAACAGGCCTATATGTCATCAAGATAATCATTCCTCTAATCTAATCTTGTAAAAACTTTAGTAAAACACTATTTTTTTTATGTTTTAAATAGAAATACAAAGAAAACTAAGAACTTTAAACCAAATAAAAATTTACATATTGTACCTAATGTCATGGTTAATTAAGTTAATTCAATTCAAGACAAGTAAGACTGTGTCCAATAGCACATTTGTGGTCAATTATTACAAGATTTTATGTCTTGATTTTGTAATTAAACTCTTCGGCGCATTTTCAGATCTATAGAATTTGACCATACCAAAGTTAGCAGAATAATTAGACAAAAAATAGGTTATTACCTAACCATATAAATTTCTTGTCAAATCTCGAAAGTACAAAAGGATAGACAGACAGGAATACTGATATAATATATAGGATTGCAGATTAAAGTACTTTACGTCTTAATTATGAAGTAGACACATTTCTTTTGTGCAAATTCAACAATAATTCTATTGTAAGGGACATGTTTTGAAAGATATAATAATTATTTCTCGCATCGTATTATAAACGGCTTTCCGCGGATATAGAATGTACAATTGTGAGATTAAAACCTACGGCACTGGCTAAAAAAACTGGTTTTAATCTTTTGATTGTACATTTTTATATTCGTAGAAAGCTGGATATAATACGATGCTAGACATAGTTTTTTTTCGT
>LS052237.1:13057-23568 GCA_900241095.1 Acartia tonsa | reverse complement strand
CCCCCCAACGACAGCTGAAAAACACGTATAGGTTTCGTGATTTTTTCCCGAATTGATTTCGTTATTGGTATAAGCTGGGATAACGCCATTAATTGAGTTGTAAATCTTTAAAATTTTCTAAAAATATTTTAAATACATACACACACTCACACACAACAAAGAGAATTATTTATTTTAATTTTGATGTTCGAAGAACGTCCAAGCTTTTTAGGGGGAGGGGGGGGGGTGAAAAATCTCAGTAGGTGAGGGAGGAAAAGCAAAAATTAATATCTACTGTTAAAAGCTTAATATTTACTATTTTGCATCAAAATTGTGTTAACTTTTTATTGCTGCGCTTTCTACGGACATATTTGTCTTTGTTTCTCTTCTATATTGAATTGATGGTATGTATGTATTAAATAAACTACTCGAAGCTAAACTTTTAATCCCCTCCTTATGTGAGCAGTTATATCTTCATTCTTCACAATCAATATATTCAAATTTGTATAAAAGAAACTATAACGTATATGAAATTTAAATTTAAAACTCTTTACTATGGCTGGTGTCAGTAAATTATACTGTCGCATGCACATAAAATAATATAAAGGCAAGTTAGGGTTTTTTACATTTTTCGCATACCCCTGAAATATTTTTTCTTTTAGATTTTAACTCAAATACTTTATTGTACATAATTAGGGTCGGTTCGTACGACCGTTTCTTTTTAAAAAATTCAATTTCTTCAATATTAATAGTAGAGTGAAGTTTGTCAATGTTTCGTTTTTCTGTCTCATATGTTTGGCTTTACCTTTATGGATGTTGCGATCCTCGTTTTAAAAATAATAAGGTCGATAAATGAACATCAACGTCCAAAAAATTGTGAAAAATCAATGTTTAGTTTTATTATCAGTAGTTTTTGAGTAATCAAAGTATTTAAATCTTGGTATAATTTTTTTTCTTGTATATGAAACAATCCTCGTAGAAACGCTTTATCCCATTTAATAAGGCCAATACGAAGCTCCCATAAAAATGATAACTCTGTAAATCAGGTTGTTCCACTTTTAAATCTAGTGTCAATAGTTTAAAAATTGAAACTTAATTTAAACTTTCTATAGATAAACTTTGATAGAACGGTGATTCAGAAAAAAAATAAACCTTTTTTTTACAATGTTGCATGTTTCATTTTACAATAGAACTGAATTATTATTTACATATTTGATAACATCACACACATACAAACTTTTATTAGTTTATGATATGCTGAGTGGCCTCGCTCCTAGCCCTTTGGGGCATTGCTTAAAGTAGTCACCCCCAACACTTTTTTGTTGGGAGGGGGGGGGGTCTATTAAAAGTTTGGAAGATTTTTGCTTCCTGCCAAAGGAGAATATAACCGGTCCAGTGGTTTTAGAGATTTAATGGACAGGCAACATTACATCATTCCTCATATGAAGGGGGAAATGGACATTTGTCATCCTTGTTTTTATTAAAATCGAAAACAAATGTTCGTTGATTTTTTTTGTTTTTAACCGACAAATTCGTCAATATGATCATTATTAAATTATGATTACATCAAAATTATCTAAAATATAAATAATTAATTTGTTAAAATTATAGACATACAAGGACATTGATAAAGGCGAAGCTACTGTATTAATGTTTTAAAAATAAAATACAATAATAGAGAATTTACTTTATAATTTTATATGAACATATGTCCGTCTATAAGAGATAGTTTAGAGGACACAAGACTTTTTAGTCTAGATATCGAAAATTTCTGTAAACATTTTTTTTCTCATGTTCTTCTCATTAAAGTTAGTGAAGTGGACTAATTAATTTTGCCATCCTTGTTATAAAAACATTGATTTTTTTCACGTTTGCATGACAGGAAGGAAACTATTTGTCTACGGTGTTTCTCTGATAGACTAGATATTTCACACAATCATAAAATCATTCTCTGACTCAATATCTGGAGCAATGGAGTCTTGTCAAGGCTGTACTGCTAGCTCCATGCCTAGGTTTAATATCTGGAGCAATAGAGTCGAGTCAAGGCTGCACTGCTAGCTCTATGCCTGGGTTTTATTGTAGCAAAACAATTACAAAAATTTGTCATGTTCGACTTATGGTAAAACATCGCCAAGTGAGGTTACAAGGTTTTTGTTTACTTAAGTTTTTAACTATGTACATATATTACACAATACTATACTTTTTGTCATTTATGTTCAATGTCTATTTCTTATAAACATAGTTGCCCTTGTTATAACGATAATATCTGTTCTATAAACCAAAAAAAATAATTCTTGCAAAATCTATTATGTTTGACAATTTTCTAATTAAAAATTATTTCTATTTATATTTAAGTATTAGGTGTAATATCCTTAAAATTAAAACTCACTTATAATAATCAAAACTAAAAGCTAAACATATTACCTACATAGTATTACAAGTTAATTTGTTTAGCCTAGTAAACTTTTTAAACTTTGTTTGTTCACCCAAGACAAATTGCAAGCTTTGTTTTTAGTATTTTTATTAGTATGGAAGTTTAATAACTTGTATCATTTCTAATAAAAACACGATTTTAAAATTACTTGGCTTTAAAAATGTTAATAATTTTTTATTAATGTAATGTTTAACTTAAAATAATCCTATACAATTTTGAAAAAATTCTATGTTTGGATATTTACTTAAAAGTGAATCACTTGACTTTAAACAATCTAATATAAGTTATAAAAACTAACACTTGCACTTAAAAATTAGTCAAAAACAATATCTAAACTTTTTAATGTAAAAGGGTACAAAATTATATTTCAAAATTTCCATAATTTAGTTTTAAAATAAAAAAGTTGGAAACTTTAAAGTTAATTATGAGAAAGGTTATTTTTATTTTGTTCTTTCTGGTGACATTTTTTATAATAAAAGATAGAAGTTTATCAGGGATTTAAATAGATAAGACAATTGCCGATAAATTAGTGTATATTTTCAATGATGACACCCCTTCTGTAGATTTCAATTAGTGGTTGAAACGTTTTGACATTAAACCAACCAATCAAAATTGTATAAGTCCCCAAAGTTGCTAAGCCAAGGAATAAGAAATCGTTATTATAAAACTTTGGGGACTAGTGCAATAAACAGCCCAATGTCTCCTCCCTCCCTGAGCTGCGTTACTAAATAAATCCATCTAAATAAAAATAAAACTCTGGGAATTAACTCTTGAAAACAACAAACTTTTTTTCTGTTTCTCAAAAATTAGAAATGCATAAAATATTCCCTTCCTTGTCAAACTTTGTGTAAAGTTGTCAGAGTTTCATTAATAATTGGTTTCCGCTCTTGTGTTTCATCCTAAATTAATATTTTGTCTTGTTTTTCAGAGAGGGGGCGCTAATTTAACTTTTCCAACCATCAAACAGAATACTTCGGGGAGCATAATGGAAATTAAAAAGAAAAACAAAAAAAAAAACAGGGAGATTATGTTCTTTTTAACTTTTTAACAACTTGGATTTTTAAAAAGACTAAATTTTCTTGTTCTCTTGAATTGTATGTGTGTAATGTTGCAGCGGGTTGATATGTTTAGGAAAGCCTCTTATTGGTGCTTGACAGGATTTAGCAAATATTCATGTAAATTGGGGTGTATTGATACCATATCTTCACATCTAAAGATGTTCATTTCTTCAATCTATGTATAAAAAACCTAATTTGCAAGCCTTTCTGACTTTTACTTGATTCCATTTTTTTTCAAATAAATACTAGAATAATTTAAAGTTTTAGAGCATCTGTAATATGTAAAAAAGTTGTAGGTCCTGTTGTGGCATGCTGAACAGTATTTAACCCGTGAACCTTCCTACTTCACGCCACTCCATGCCACTACAATGGATTTATTATTACGTAGATCTTGCACCAGATTTCCATGAACTCTGATAAAGTTATACTCTTAGTTGACTAAAATAACGATACCCCTTTCTTTGTACTAGATAAACAAAATAATCAATCAATGATGTCCATGTTGGCAACCTAAATTGACGACAAATAGTTCCCTGTCAATATATCCATACATTCTTTATCCATTGCAACATTAGACTATTGACCTTACATTTGTTAAGCTACAACTGTACCAGCCTTGTTGGAAATTAATCAGTTTTTCAAATATTATAAATTTTAACCAGCTGCATTTATCATATTAAATATTATTCTAAAAAAAGCTGTGGGCAAAATATTTTATCTTTGTCATTTTCTTGTAGCTATTCTTTTTCTCATATTTTTGTCAAATTATATTTGCGGACTTTTTAACATAATGTTTTTGATTTTTTTATGCTTGTACTATTTACATGCAAATGCCTATATTGTATGCTTTAAAAGGTTTGCCTTAAGCAATGTCACTTTCAAAATTTTTAATATCAAAATTATTCTGTTTAAAAAAAGGCAAAAATCTGTGGAGTATCGCAACAAATAATGATTAAAGCAGTTTTTATTTGTATTGTTGTAGAGTGGCAGTACTACCAAAAAGGGGAGTAGTAGAAATATCGAATTTGTTCCCAAAATTAATAATTAATATGATTTCCAATGTTTGTATGTGTGTGTGTTTGTGTGTGTGTGTGTGTATAGCAGGATCAATTGTTTTATATAAATTCCTATAGAGACAAGAATAATGGTTAATGTAATCAAAATATAGGGTAATATTCCTTTAATTGTCAATGGAACATCCATTCCCACTAAATATTTTGTATAAAAATTTGGCTTTGTGATTTTTTAGGCTAGGTTACATTTAGTAAGGTTTATGAGAGACCTGCAAGGATATTGCCTCCTAAGATTAATGTACTACCACTGAAGGGTAAAATCTTTGAGCATGGTTCAGAAAAATAGTTTTCAAAATATGTTGTAAACAGAGGGGGGTTTGTCCGGTCTACTGTTCGAATATAGGAATAAGACTAAATAAAGTATTGGTAAAAAGGGGGGAAACGGGAAGCACAATTAAGAAGGGAAATTTGAAAGAATACCTTTGATTGTTGCTTACATTATTGGTGTGCGGTAAAAACTGCTTTGTTTTGCGAAAAAAGTCCTTCGTAATTTGCATTTTATGCAAAGTTTTCAAAATATATTAAAAGAATATAATAAAAGAAATTGAAATTCTTTTTTTTAGGTTTTTACTCACCTTATACTATCAAAATATCAACCAACGATCTATAAATATTCTATTAAAAGCACAGAAAAAACGAAAAAACTCAACCAAATCAGTGTTTCTACATCTTTTTTTTTCATGAGCAATGTACTTTTTTACTTAAAATATGGCTGATTCTGATTTACACCCTATGGGAGAAAGTCTCATGGGTGTATTGACTGCAGGAGGTGGAGCTAGGGAGGGTTTGGTGGGGACCTCTCCCAGAGACAGTTATTAATGGAAGGTAAAGGTGTATAGGACAATAATTAGGATTAGGAGTGAAGGGGAGGGGGGAGACAATGATTATGCCAATGTTATGCAAACAATCATTTTATATTGGACTCTACAGTCTTTCATGGGAATAATTACCTTTCATAGGGAGACATTTCACACAATATATTTAATTCTATATTATATGTATACAGTAATAGTACATAATTATATATGAAAGAATGATTTGGTTTACACTATATATAGACAATAAAAGATTTATGCTTAATATTAATAGAAGCTAAGCTTTTCTATAACTATATCATTTCATTTGTCTTAAAAATTTCTAAAACCTACTTTATATTATTTTTCTTTTATGATAAAACGTGGTGTTGTCTTGCTTTACTATTCAGAAAATAAATTTAAAAGCAATTTATAAAAAAGTTCTTTTGTAGCCTACATAATTTCATTTTAGAAGCCTTATATTCTAGTATCGAAAAGTCATTTTATTTACCGATTTATTATCATTGATATTCCCTATTCTCAGGGAGGAAGAGGACATTGGACTGTTAATTATACTGAGGTGCCAAAAGTTTTTAAAGTTTTTAAAGTTTTTGAAGTATGTCCTCTCATTGGTTGTTTCAAACTAACAATGTCAAAACTTTTAATAATTTTAATCTACAGATAGGGCAATAGGGTAATAATCAATTAATCATCCATTGTCTTATCCCTTTAGATCCCTGATATTCCTGCATATAGGAGGTTAGATATCCCCCCCTATCACCACAACCATAATTGTTATCAAGTATCCCCCTCCCCTCCCATTGCCCTTACTTGATCACCCTGTAATTTTTTATGATTGACAATGTTATAATGATCACATTGGACAATATTACAACAGTCAATACTACAAAAAAGGGAATTTTCTTACATTGTAACTTTTTAGCTTAAAATAAACGTTTTATTCATTTTCACTAAAAAGATAATCAGTCTGCAAAAATGCAAAAAAAAAATGCAGTTTTTTTGTATTATTGATTAAACCTGGTTTTTATTCCCTGTATATTACAACCTTCAAATTATCTTTAAATACTCTGAGGAGAATAAAAATATTTCTGAAAACAATTAGGTTAACATCGCATGCAATAAAACAGTTTACATTTTTACCATGACAATACTACAGAAATCATTTTTTTTGCTATAAAAAAAAGTATTTTTTTGTAATAAAAATACTTATTAAATAATGGTCTTATTTATATAAAATTCGAGCTTTAAACGAAGAACCTGCAGAAATCTGGCTTCCAAATTTCCAAACTCAATATTTCAGAGATTTTTGCTCAGAAAAAAAAAATTTTTCATGTAAAATTAAATATGTAGATATAATGTAATTTTGAATCAGCTAAAAGCAGAAAGTGAAAATATTTTTATTTAGGTAACATATCCTTTTTTAATTAATTAAAGAATTTATAAATAAAATCTTTTAAAAATATCATAGCCTTAAACGTAATGGCATAAGACATAATAAACGAATTAAAACTTTTCCAAGTTAGTTTAGAAGTATGGTTTAGTTACATATAAGGAAGTTAAGCATGTGGTCACAATGTGGTTACAGGGGAATCAGATAATAATTCAAGTCTAGCTCATGTTCGTTTTCCTGGATTTATTGAAAATTCAATGAAATCTATAATATAAAGTAGTAAAGTCTTTTTAAAAAGCTTTAAGATCCCGCAATCCACTAAAGCAATTGCGTTCTTCATTTTAAGGAGGTTTCACAAAGTACATTAGTAAAAAACAAAATTAAATCATATTTTTTTATTCTTTTAAGTCACAATTTTAAGCTATACTTTTAATATAATATTATAGTGCATTTTTATAATTCAAATAAATGAAAAATGGCGTTTTTGTCGTTCAAGAATAGTTGTGCTATTTCTTGGAAGTTATATTGAATTATTACCTGTCATAATTCATACATTGATTACGAGATGTTTACAATCGCAAACCCTACCTTTGGCAAAAAAAGTCCTTAGTTTGAGTGATTTGATCATAAAATGGACTTGATCCAAGATTTTTCTGATTACATTTGTCACGGTATAAACATTACAATCGATTAAACACTTTAATATCTTATTTGATGACCATTTGGCTCTTTGCAATTATTTTTTTTGTATAAAAACAATGCAATTTTTAGAGGAAACAAGGATGACATCATTCATAAAAGATAAGCAAAACATATTGAGTAACTTCCCTATTATCATAAAAGAAACAAAATATTGCTTTAAAATTGCAGAAAAGTTTCGCTTAAAAAACAAAAACATTGATTATTATATCCATGAGTAGCACAGCAAAAGAAAGAGGATGCAACCAGGGATCTAAAGTGATAAGACAATAAATTGATGTTCATCCCCATAGATGATACATGCAATTAGAGCTTCTGTAGATTACAATTAGTGGTCAAAACGTTTAGACTATAAACTTAATGAAACAACAAATCATAATTTATTTAAAGCAAACAAATAAGAAAACGTTATTATAAAACTTTGGGGGCTACTCTAATAACCAGCTCAATGTCCTCTCCCTCTTGAGGTAAAATTATAAAAAAGAATAGTAAAGGTTTATAAACAATCAAAGATTATTAAATTTCTATTTTAGTGAAACAAGGTATTTTCAGTATTTCCAATTTCTTGAATACTAACGGATTTTGACAAACAATGAATTTTTAATTATTGAAGGTTAATAGGATTGTAAGTGTTGGTTTCATGTAACATATAAATACCTCCTCCTACTCCCAATACACCGCTGTGCCCCGCGTTAACAGTTTTCTTAAATCATAACACAATCCGACATTAAGTGTTAAATTACCAATTTTTTTCTCACATTTGGCCCTCAAAATTAACCCCCCAACCCCCTCCTAATTACAATTTCTCACTGCCTTCTCTGCTCCCTTGAGGGTGGTAAATAATTGGCTTCTGCTATTAGATGGATGTCAAACAAATGATTGATAAAGATTTGTGCAAAATATATATTTTGACTTCCCCTACCCCACACCCTCCCCCCATTCTCAATAGTATTCTATTCTCAGTTTCTTTTATGTTTTCACGCCAAGTTTGCAACTCAATCAAAAGAAATCTGACCTTTTAATTTTGTTTAGATATATGTCTGTAAATTAAATTTGGATTGTTTTGATTTGCATATTTTTAAGGAATTGAGATATTGAACCTGAAAAAATCTCCATTCCTCCAATCTATTTTTACAATAGTTAAATGAAAAAATATTTCTTGCTTTAAAAAAGTATTTATAGCCTGAAATTGTATTACAGACTATTTTCTACGAATGTTAAAATAAAATCATAAAATAATGAATAACTATTACAGATGTAGTTATTTTAAGGGACTTAAAAAACAAATGAACAAGAGAAATTTTAAACACGTAATCTAATTTTAGGCGAGGACAGCAGGTCCGGCTCTGAATCCAGCGGCGAGCAGGATAACCTCAATGTTTGGCGGAACCTAGAAGACGGCGGTCTATCCGCCCATTTCATCACACCGCCACCACAGCTGGAATTGAGAAAAGGAGGAGTGTGGGCGCGGGCAATTGTTCCAGCGGGCACCAGGTTCGGACCCTTCCTTGGAAAATGGGTGCCTGAACCTAGAAACGAGGACTATGCCTGGGAGGTCAGTAAAAAAATTTTGTTATTGCCTGATGTGTTTTTAAAAAAAATTTTATACAACAAAACTCAATTTTAAAAAGAATTAAAATTTTATAGACAATGCTTAGCTGTGAAATATTTATTTATACGGAAAAATATATTTGAAGTGGCAATTTCTTTCTACATTCAATTCATATGGGCTCGGCAGCCGCTGCCTCATCTGCACTTTTTTATCATGCGACCGCAATAACAGTGCGTTTAAAATCTGCAGCAGCTAGTAAATTTAAAATTAGCGTTCGGTTCGCCAACAAACTACAGCAGAACCAAAATTGTGCTGCTGCCAATCCCTGGAATTTATATAAATATAAAAATAAGGACACATTGTTGTTGAGCGGACACTTGAAAATTACGCTCAATCCTGAAGTACTCCTCATTCCATAGAAAAAATATAAATATACATACTTATCACCCAGGGAACTAAATGGATAAGACAGTGGTTGATGTACATTCCCCATGATGATACAAAAAATTAACCCTATAAAATTAACAATAACGGGTTGAAAGGTTTGGACACTCAACTAAATGAATCAAAATTCAATAAAAAAATCCCAAAAGTTGTTGAGCTAACGAACAATGAAACGTTATAATAAAACTTTGGGGACAGTGTAATAAACAGCCCAATGTCCCCTCCCTCCCTGCAAGGGGCAGAGTTGTGGCATCTGAAGAAAAAACTTCCTTTTGCTGGTCAAAAATATAATAAATGAGAATAAATTTATTCAACCACCACCCTCCCCCTCCCCCAACTCGATCTATTTTTTGTACAAGAATATATTGAAATAATTTTTTAGATACCATATCCCAATCACTGTGTATTACATATTTTAGAAATTAGAAATTTTTATTATTAAAAATTTTTTGGACTTTTTAGCGGAGTTTAAAATATTGATAATTATGATGAATAAAGACTACATTAGTGTCAACTTTTTTATATATAAAAAAGGATGCTTCAAGGGACACTACATCAAAGAATTAAAAATTATCTTTTAATAATCAATTATTATCAAGACAGTTTTAAATTTATTTCTCAATTTTACAAAATTGAGAAATGTCTAAAAATATTAATTACCTTCAAAAATTTTATTTCTTAAAAGATTTCTGAAAATTTTAACAACATAACTTAAAGTTTTATTTTATAATTTTGATGATATTCTCCTGCTGTATAACCTAATTGTTGAAATGTTTTGATAAATTCATAATGTCCCTTTCATCATGTCAGTTTTTCCATACTTAAAGCATTGAATAGGCAAGAGTACAAAGAAATGGAATGATAGATGGGACAATATGAGCTGAGAAAAACCAGGGATGGATGGAACATTGGGCTGTTTATTATAGGGTTAGGCCGGATATCCGGTCTGGCCGGTTTTCCGGCCGGATACTTGATATTAAAACTATCCGGTTACATGATATCCGGCTGATTTTTGACGCCGGATATCCGGTAATTTGCCGGATATCGAACGTTGGCCAGATATCCGG
>LS052237.1:0-12957 GCA_900241095.1 Acartia tonsa | reverse complement strand
GGTGTGGGGGGGGCGGGGCGGGGGCCGGTGGCGCGTGGTCTGACCTTCTTTCGGTTTTTTTTTTCCCCCCGGGGGGGCCGCCCCGCCGCGCGGGGGTAATGATTTTTCGAGCTATTTAGTTAATGCATTTGGGAGGGTTTATCATAATAAGAGTATGAAAATGTGTGGAAAGGGGGGGGGGAGGGTTGTGAACTATTGTGCTGAAATATGCGAGGGCATCGCTGAATAGTAAATATATATATATATATTCCTTTTTTAACCAGACAACTCTATTTAGCACACTAAATAAAAGTATATAAATCTTTGCACTAGAGGCTCAGTGTGTATATACATGTTTCATGTCATTAAGCTTAGTATTTATTTTGAATCATGATTCATTTTTTTCAAAATAAAGTAATCTTGGGCGGTAATGATAAAGAAATGTTCAATGTTTAGTTGGCTTCTTAGGTTGTTCTGTCACATTAGGACACTATAAAAATTGTAGATTAGTTTAGGCAAATGAATACCAGTGACTAAGCGACTCTGGAACCCACCTATTGTCTGAGAATACCAGGGAGGGATAGGATTTGGGACTGTAAATTAAATTGGTACCCAAAATATCCATAAATACAATATATAATTCTTTGACTTAAAAATGTTGGTCACTTTTATATAATCTTCATAGGTTGGTTTGAACTAACAATTTTAAAGATTTTCCACAAATGATTTAAATCTACAGATGGGGTAGACAACGGGAATATACCTTAATTTATCTTTCATTGCCTTTTCCCTTAATATCCCTGGAGAGAGCATATCCCTAGTGTCAATCAGATCGATCTGAAAGCAATGAGTAGTTTTTTTCTTTTTCAAATGGATTCACATGGACAATACAATTTGGCGGCCGAGACAAATGATGAATTGATTTCAGGGGGGGACAAATGGAATTTTTATTTTGGATAATTCTCATATATGTATTATGTCTGACATGTCTACAATATTGATATATCTCTTTAATACAAAGTTAGTTTTTATGTCTGTCTGTTAAGATCTCGATAAGCGCTGTACCTTTTTCATCCTGGGAAGGTTTTTAACCATTTTGCTGGTTTTAATCTCATAAATTTTCATTTTAATATCCGCGGAAAGCTGTCTATAATATTTCTATATTTTTTAATTTATTACACTTGGCCCTGCGTGGTCTTATGACAAATTATTAAGGGTAAGACAATAGATAAAAGTTGTCATATTTGTCATATTTTGCCTTTAGCTGCTTGTAAAAATATTTGGTTGAAGGTTAACTCATCTGCTATAGTCCTCTCCCTGACTGACCAATTACTGTAAAATTAGGTGATCTATATTCTATAGAGTAAATGAATAAGAAGTCAACATATGAACTTAATTGGTCTTTTTATGTTCCTTCATGTACAATCAACATGATTTTATACAAATACAAATATATCTAATATTGTTGCTATTATTAATTTAAAACTCCAAACAAAAATATATCTTATCAATATGATTATATATTGTTTTTAATCTTAACTTTCAAAGCAGTTACTTAAATCATCATGCCTACTCTGATATCGATAGGATAATTTTAACATGTATAAATTAATGATAAGAGCTATTCGTTACGGGCGGACGGACCTACCCTAACTGTAGAATAGCTTCGCTTATAAAAATTGTTCATAGTATATGTAATTAGGTTGTTTAAGGCTATAGCTACACTTCTTTGTTAAGTTATATGCTTTTTATTTATCTTATTATTTTCATTTAGAAACTTATATTTCACATATTTCATATATCTTAATGGAAACATTATTACATAATAAATATGTAAGTAAAAAATATTTACACCGTGAAAATAAAATAAAAAAACTAGTGATAGCATAATATAATTCAGTTAGCAGATGCGGCACATTGTGTTAAGGAACCATCAGTTAACCCCCTCCCCCTCCCCCCATACACGTCCTATAAAGTAATCTATTTTTGTATCCATTACAGCTTCATATATATCCAGAGCTATAGCTATAGTTCTGTGTGTGTGTGTATCCGCCCCCTTACCACGCCCACACACATATATATACGCCAAATTGGTTGGAAACAATTACTCACATTATCCAGTCACACACACACACCCACATATACGCTGACACACACACACACAAAATCATTTTTGCTGCATCCCTGAATACATTGAAACCACACAAAAAGTCAGATAACTCAATTATAATTTTTTATCACGGAAAGCGTGTTTTATAAAGCTCAGCTTCCCTCTCTATTTTTAAAACGAATAAATTTTTTACAATTCTAAATTACTTCTAGTTTGCGACTTACTAGTTCGCTTAAATGCTGTTTTCCTATGATTAAGAATTGTCTTATTTCAGGTTCTAGTACCCAGCGCAGGTATGCGTGGCTTCCTGGACGCCTCAGAATTTGGCACCTGGCTCAAGTTTATCCGGCGGGACAAATCCAAGCAGAACCTGAAGCATATCCTGCTCGCAGGACAAATTTTCTACGAGTCACTGCGCACAATTCAACCCGACGAAGAGCTCTGTCTTGGCGGCCGGGATCCTATCCAGCTGGATGGCGGGGATGGCGGACAAGGGTCAGGCGGGTTGGCCGCTGGGGATGAGGATAAGCTGGCGGGAAAAGATGATGACAGGATTGACGAAGAGGAAAGTGTTGATATTGAGGATAATGGAGTCAAGTGCTTGGTGTGTGACAAACTATATCCGGATGTATATATGTAAGTTTTCTTTAATCCATATTTATTGGCGCAGCTACTTTTTCATATCATTGTCTACTGACACTAATTTAACCAGACATTCGAAAATGTAAAATTGTAAACTGCTTAGAATTAAATGACAAATTTTTTGAAAATGATACGATTAGCAATTAATTGACAATGACCTTCGAATTTACTTTTAATGTTTTTTATTAATTTTTAAAAATTTCAGATTGGACAAACACATGATCGAGACCCACAGATACGAGCCAGATAAATATATTTGTGAGCACTGCAACAAAGGATTTGCATGGAGACCAAATTTGCTGCGACACAAAATGATACACGGAGAATTCCGCAGATTTCCGTGTGAGAACTGTGATAAAGTGTTTACAGATCCCAGCAACCTGCAGCGCCACATCCGCACCTCACACGTGGGTGCCAGGTGTCATGCGTGTCCAGAGTGCGGCAAGACATTCGCAACCTCCAGCGGGTTGAAACAGCACACTCACATACACAGCTCAGTCAAGCCGTTCCGCTGCGAGGTTTGCTTCAAAAGTTACACCCAATTTTCCAACCTGTGTCGGCACAAGCGCATGCACGCCAACTGCAGGATGCAGATCAAATGCCACAAGTGCGGCCAGGCCTTCAGCACCGTCACCTCCCTGTCTAAGCACCGCAGGTTCTGTGATTCTAGTCCGGTGCCCTTTCACCTCGGCCATCACAAGCTGTCACATATGGATCATCCTGTTGGGTCGGAATCAATGGGCCCTAGCAACGGCCACTTTCCTTCGCCACCCCTAAACTTAAACAACAAATTTCTGCCGGGACCGCCATATTTTCCATCACCCTTCTCTAGTCATCTCCACAGTCTACTTGGTCCCAACGGTCCAGGAGCCCCGGGCTTCCCCTTCCTACAGAACCCAAATATGATGTTCCCGAGCATGTTGACCAGGATGGCGTTAAACCAGCTGAATGGCAAGTCCTTGCTGCCCCCTTTGCCGCCCGCCAGCAGTCCTGACAGATTACTCAAAGAGGATATTAAACCATCCATGAGACCAACCCCATCTCCAGAAAACTCGTTTCTTACTGCAGCAAAATTAGACAATGTAAAAACTAATATTTCTGATTTTAAAAGTATTGAAGAATTTCGCCAACGACTAATAAATGGTTCTCTAAATAGAAACACAGAAATAAATGAGAGGCAAGTTGTTAACAATGATGCACAAAACAGCCAGCAAAAAGTTGAAATAAAGCAAGAAGTTGAGGACAATAATACCCAACCCCAGCAAGAAATAAACCAGGGATTTGACGTTAATAGGAATAAGTCTGACAGCGATACCCCCTCATCAGGCCTGAACAAGGAGGGAGGACAATTGGCGGGGGGAGAAGGGGAGAACAAAAACAAAAAGGGAAAGGAGAGACCGCTGGATCTTAGCAATTCAAGAAGAGATGAATGCCTGGACAATGGTTCTCAATCTGATACAGAAATGGATTCCATACAATGCAGTAAAGTTCAACCCGACCAGGGAAATATTTCAACAATAGAATATTCTGAAAAGGTGGAGTTCCCAAGGGACAGGGAGGGGAAGGAAGAGGAGCCTCGAGGGTTTAAACCAGTCTTTCCAAGCAATAAATCTTTCAAACCTTTGTCACAGAGTTCACCGTTTCCTAGTCCCCGGCACAGCAGTGAGGAGCCCAACCCACCACCAGTATCTACACCCACAAGTACCTTTTCAAAGCTTCAGGGCCTAGGTGCTCCAGGTATGGGCTCTGACTCAAACCTTCCTTTTCCTAAGCCTGTTAATCCCTTTCTGCTAGGTGCAATGTACAGAATGCAACAGCCGCCGTACTCGCCGTTCCCACCATCGCTATCACCCGCCGGGGCTTTGCCGCATATAGCACCGCGGCCGCCGCTTCCGTTTTCTTCGCCATTCATGTCGGGTCTTCACAACCCGGCTTTTCTTCCAAACCCTAGTGCGTTTCCTTTGCTAGGGAGACTTAGCTGCTACCAGGATGTCTTGAACGGTTCACAATCCAAGACAAAAGACCGGTATTCTTGCAAATTTTGTGGTAAAATCTTCCCAAGATCTGCAAATCTAACCCGGCATTTGCGCACCCACACAGGCGAGCAACCATACAAATGCAAGTATTGTGAACGATCATTTTCCATCTCCTCAAACCTGCAGCGTCATGTGAGAAACATCCACAACAAGGAGAAGCCATTCAAATGTCCGCTGTGCGAGCGCTGCTTCGGCCAGCAGACCAACCTGGAGAGGCACATCAAGAAGCACGAGACCTGCTCAGATCCATCCGAGATTGTGGACAGTCCGGAGAGTGTCCGCATGGAAGACGACCTCGGATACTTTGATGAGATCCGCAGCTTCATGGGCAAGGTGGTGGACAAGAATAGTTCTATTGAGGCATCAGACACGGAGGATATTGATGTGGAGGAGGAGGAGGACGAGGAAGATGAGGAGGATATTATTCCTCAACATCTCAGGGAATAAGATCTGTCAGCTCACAACAACAATCCTAAATAAATTTTTAAAAACTCCCGCGGTCATGACCACACTTTCTGAACATTTGGAATATTTAAGAAAATGAAGCAATTAATTTTAATTATTTCCAAAATAGATCAATGCAATTATATGAAAATATATAAACATTATGTAAAACTTTTATATGTAATTTCTTCTAATTAATAATTATAATTGGATAATTTTTAGTGATAATTAATAAGCGCCTATTGCGCCTTTAAAAAAACTCTTATGTGCAAATATACTTTATACACATCGATTTTTCATTAGTATGTTAATATTTTTTGTTTATATTTATTGTCTAATATTAAAATAAGTGTTAAAAATCATTATAAAAAAAGATATGAATTGTTTTTGAGTTAGATTAAAGTTGTAGACAATTCTTAAATTGTATTATCTTCGGCATATCATTGTTCATATCAATATTATCAATCAATCAATAAAGTTTTTCTTTGAAATACAAAGTTTCAACAGTCATAAAAAGTGTTGTTTTAGTTTTTTTTAAAGCGTAGATACCATGTAACCGGGGTAGACCTGTCCGTCAGACTGTGCAAATAACTACAAAAATTGTTTGTCACTTTTTGTTGATAGATTTCAATAATTTTTTTAAAAATTGAATTCTATAATGCTACATAACAAAAATCAATTAAAACGAATCTTGTAGGTCGGTCCGTTCTTAAATGTTATTCATTAAATGGTTGTCCTTTTAGTTTTAAATTCATTATGGTGATTCCTGTAACAGTAATGTACAAATAGGATAGCATAGAAACTCTAATATCATTCATTAACAGAAAAAAAAGTCCATTTAAACATGTGGATTTTTAGATAAAATTTTATTTGAAATATTTTTTTTTAATTTCGGCCTGTGACTATTAGTTAAAATTGTATAAGCAAAGCATCACTAGAACAGGGTCTGAAAATGTAAGTAAGTACATATAATGCATATTGTATTTTAGAAATTTAAGGTAAATGTCACGATTTTTTCATTTAGACTTCTAAATAATGAAGTTTATTTTTGTGAAATGAATTTTTACTCTGCAAATGTTAATGTTTCTGTGTATTTATTGATCTTCGCTTTTATGGATAGTGTCATACCTGCTTATCATAAACTTAATTTGTTTATTAAATGTTTAATCATTATTGTGTTATCACATTACAAAGAGAGGACCGAAGTCTATTAATATTACAAAGTTTCAGTTTTTTACCTTCAAACAATTAGCATAAAAACTTGTTTTTTGTTTAACTCTTTAAAATGATTGTAAAAAAAATAAAGTACAAATCTGACAAATCATACTGTTGTCTAAAAATATAAGAAAAATACTTAAAATTGTTAAATCAAATTTATGAAAAGTTTTAGTTTATGTAAAATAAAAAAGTGTAAATTAGAATAAATCACGAAAAAAGGAAAAAAAATGATAATAATGAAAATTCATCAGAATTAATCTAAAATAATCTAGTGAATTTTATGTATCAATTAATCAGTTTGTATGAATCAAGAAATATTTGGTCTATTTTCTTTATTTTTGATTTGCAGATTTTTAATGTAGAAATTTTATAATGGTTGACGTATAATAAGTAGGGAGAGGTTTGGTGATTTTGTTTTCACAAAATTTATATTATCAACAAAATATAATAATGATTTTAATACATATTTTAGTTTCATTATTACAAATTTATATAAAAAATGAGAAATCTAAAAAATATGAAAATAATTTGTTTACTTTCTTTTTTAAAGTGAATTTTTCGTCTTTTCTCAAATTGTATATTTCTGAAAAACCTGTTTCATAATGTTCTATTTCATAAAGTAAAAATGCATTTCTGTTGCCGATACATGTTCGATAGCTTTCAGGTTTTAGGCTATTTAATGCGGACAGGGGGGAGGGTATATTTTACGGGGATGAGGGGGGGGGGTATGCTTTTAACTCCCTCTTAATAAGCGTTGATCCATTGCAAATATGGTCTTTTTTATACCTAGACATATTTTTAGAACATTTTACATCAATAAAGATATATTTACCTAAGCTGCAAAATCAATTTGTATGATATAATTAAGAATGTTGTATCTATTGAATTATAGTTGTGTAATTAGGTGAACTAAATGATTCTCTGTTTATGACTATAATCTCTGATAATATAAGAAAATTGTTAGTTCATGTAAAGATTGTTCAGTCCTTCAGCCGCATCTATATTAAGCCGCTTTGTTTAGCAAGCTGCATGTTCTGCAGCAGATAATTAAATTTTTAATAGAAAATTCGCAGTAATTCACTTCATCAATCAAATCAGCCGCAAGACTATTATGTATAACCTGAAGCTGTCAGAATGGCGGAGCTACTCTATAATCGTTACCAGATAGTCTGTACGTCCATTGAAAAAATGCTGATTTTTAACTCTTTAAACAAAATTCTTTTTATGTAATAATTATCCTCTTTATTTGATTTTTTAAATTGTGATTCCTCGAACAACAAGGTACAATATCATAAGTAAAGCATAATGAAGACCTAAAAATGTAAGCATGTCCTTTAATTTTATTTCAGAGCTTTGCTTTTATGGATTTTGTCATCCATGTTTTTCATAAGTTTTACCTAGCTAGTCGCAACAATTATTATCCAATTATTCTAACAACATTCAGATGCCGCCCAGTCGACCTCAAAATTGCGGCTGTTGATCCCTGTAAAAATTATTCCCTGTGTGTGTATGTAATATTACAGCTAAGATATTGTATTGGCTGTATTGCTGAGTGTAAACAGACCATCAGGGGGATGATTCTCAAATATAATATTACAGCTAAGATATTGTATTGGCTGTATTGCTGAGTGTAAACAGACCATCAGGGGGATGATTCTCAAATATAATATTACAGCTAAGATATTGTATTGGCTGTATTGCTGAGTGTAAACAGACCATCAGGGGGATGATTCTCAAATATAATATTACAGCTAAGATATTGTATTGGCTGTATTGCTGAGTGTAAACAGACCATCAGGGGGATGATTCTCAAATATAATATTACAGCTAAGATATTGTATTGGCTGTATTGCTGAGTGTAAACAGACCAACAGGGGGCAAATTCTCAAATATAATATTACAGCTAAGATATTGTATTGGCTGTATTGTTGAGTGTAAACAGATTATCAGGAAGATGATTCTCAAATATAATATTACAGCTAAGATATTGTTTTAGCTGTATTGCTGAGTATAAACATACCATAAGGGGGATGATTCTCAAATATAATATTACAGCTAAGATATTGTATTGGTTGTATTGCTGAGTGTAAACAGACCATCAGCTGTGCAATTTTTGCCTAATAAATTAATGTTAAATGAATGGATAAGCAAATTTCTAAAGAACTACAAGAATAGATCTCCTGAGAAAATCTGTAAAAGATGAAAGAGGAGGGAAAATGGATATAGAACATACGTGGATATTATGACAGGGAAAATTTGTCGTCACTCTAGGTTGCTAATAATGACAATATTTGTTGGTCAGTTCGTTCATCCAGTATTAGAGGATGGGATAGGGTAAAGGGGGTGGATGGGGGGTATCGTTATTTTACCAACTGCGAGTATAACTTTATTAAAGAACATGATAATCTGGTGTAACTTCCAAGTAATAATATTTCCATTAGAAGGGAAGAAGGGCAATTTATTCCGGAAACAGAGGGCGAGAACAATTTAACCTTTTCCTTATTTATTCTCAGCTTAATGTATTACAATATGTAAGCATAACAACATAAGATACATTAATATATTGTGTCATACTGTGCACTGGTTCTTTTAGTAAATCATGAATGTCTTTAAAAATTTAAACTCTTTGAGATGAATTTTATTTTGGATAAAGTAGGTCTTCGTGATAGCTTTTTTTCACAAGCACAGTCCATAGAGGCGTGAGAAAGAGCGGCTAGTTGGAATTAAATACAAGTAGCGGTCGTCTTTGATGTTTGATTGCATTTTTAAAGATATTTAAAATAGCTGGACTGATTTCATAAAAGTATTGTAATTGTCTTTTGCAGGATTTAGGCCACAAAGTTTTTCTTCTAAAGTTAGATAGATTTTAAACCCAAAATTATAAAATTATAAAAATATTCAAGAAAGAGATAGGAAACAGATATCATCTATGTCTCCCATATAAAAGTAATAGGATCTCTGTGTGTGTATTTGTTTGTCTGTACTCAAGGATCTCGTTAACTGCTGAACCTATATGGTTCCCCTTTACACAGTAACTTCTTCTGGGAACGTTTATATCTATTTTGGGGGACGGTAACACCACCTTCCCAAAAGAAATCGCAAAAAATATCACCACCTCAAGGGCCCATAGAAGCCTCTAGGGGCGTAGACACTAGTATACAATTAAAATGTGAAGTGAATCAACTATCTTACAAGAATTCGCCTCAGGAAAAAGCAACCTCTGGCCACTAAAGGCACAACCGCTTGAAATAGATAAAGTGAGATATTATTTCAAGATGTATAAAAGAAAAATGTTTTTTAAAAAATGAAAGAATGTAAATTTAGTTAACACAAAACTTCAAAAGGGAGAGAGGATATCAAACATGCAACACAACAAAAAGCATAACTGAGAAGTATGTCAGCTCATTTGACCCACTGTCTATCAGTCTGTTCGACTATTAGTCTCATAAGATATTACTAACCGATTAGATTGTGCTTTATAGGGAATATGCCTAGTGGTCCTGTATGTGAACTTTTCTGGTTTCAGGTCTTAAACAACCTCCCATTCACTGGGGACTTGATCTTGGTAGGGCTTAACAAACCAGCAGTGTCCTAAATTTTCCAAAACCCATTTTGATCTACTAAGAGGACAAATATCATACTTGGAATTTACACATTTATTAGCTATTAAAGTTTTCTATAGTTGGTTGTTTTTTAGTTGCTAATACTGGTAGAAGGGAAGTTAATGGATAAAGGATATACGTGGATATATGGACAGGGGACAATTTAGCTTGCTAATAATGGCTTCATTCATTGGTCAGTTCGTTCATCTAATAGGAGGTAAGGGGATGGGGGTATCGTTATTTTAGCCAGCTGCAAGCATAACATTATTAGAGTATATGAAAATGTGATGCACCATCCATGTAATAATATATCGATAAAGAAAAGAGAATGTAAATGACACCTCTCAACTATATTTCTTACGGAAACATGTTATTAGATAATCTACAACATGTATTATGGATGTACAACTTTACAGTACCAGGGATATAGAGAAAGGACAATTGGGGGTAAATTAATCTGCCCCATATTGATTAATTTTGCTATTGTTAAATGGAAAGTAATAGGAAAGGTTGTCAGGAAATTTGTTGTGCTCAATTGTCTCATTCTAATCTTTAAGCTATCAGAGGTTGATAATTTTTTTAATTTTTGGGGAAAATTTTATTTCGATTATTGTCTTTTCCCTCCCTGCTATAATAAACACACACGTGTTACATCTTATTTATCAGGGAGGGATAAATCATCTGAAGATACTTTATTCCCAGCAAAACAATTAATCTTTATCATACAGCCTCACTGAGTGACCAATACATCTATCAATGGCTAATATAAGGCTTCTTTAAAAATAAAGGATTGTTTATTTTTCAAATGAGTTTATACTGGATATACATAATACATCCAGTTACTTTATACTAGTGGCTGCGCTCCTAGCATCTAAAAGATCTTTTCTTAAATTTGGAGTGGTAGGTATCCCCCGCATCTTTATTTTTTGGGGGGAGGGGATGGTTAGGGGAATCCCTGCAAAATAGCCTTAAACCTACACCAGACTAGTAATAAACTTTTCAGAGATCGGTCTAGACGTTTAAGTACATTACATTCGCAATTCATAAGATATGGCGGGTGGTAAACATTTTCTAGTATGGCGTCCAGTTTTGTTAGCCTTGGACATTGTCCCCTAAGCCTTAAGGGCTAAAAAAATGGTTTTAATATTATATCTTTTTGTTTTATTATCAGCAGAAAACTGTCTATAATACGATGCGATAAATAAATATTCTAAAATCATTATTTTGTTTAATGTTTTTTTTGGTCATTAATGAAACAATGACAGTGTGATACTGTTGACTGCCGGAAGCAAAATTTATTTTCTCCAGATAAAATGTCCTTCTCTGGTTGTGTAATGCTTGTAAATGTCTTTTTATGACATAACCGTGGATTTACAGATACTATTGTTTAAGTTACAGTTTTCATAGCTTCATTTTTTGTTTAATTAATTCAGGTATAGTAGCTTTTGATAGGTTATTTCAGGTTAAGTTAGGTTAGGGGATTGCCCTGCAGGGTTAGCGATTCGCTTCGCCATTGCCCAAAGTTTTTAAGTCAATGAATGAGATAAGAGAAGAGGTATAAAATTTGGGTACCAGTGAAATCTTAAGTCCAATGTCCTGTAAACACTTTTGACGTAGTTGTCGTATGTCATATTTGAACAATCAGACTGGACTAGTAGAACAGCTACGCTAATCATAATATTGTGCTCTAGTATGTTATGTATGTTTTTGTAAGTTGTATCAGAGTTTTAGGTAGAATCACTTAATTTACTTGTGGACCATTCATAACCCTTCTACAAATGGATTTATTATTACTTGGATCTTACACCAGAATGTCATTAAAGAGAATCTGTAGCTGGCTGAAACAACGATCATCCCCAAATCCCCCTTTACCCCATTCCCTCCCCTCCTACTGGATTAAGGAACTTACCAATAAAGGACAGCGGGAATAGCAACCAAAATTGACGACATTTTTCCCCGTGTCATAATATCCACGTATATTCTACATCCATTTCCCCTCACCTAATCAATTAATAACCTGTTTCTAGCCCCTGCTGAGTAATTGAGCTTCCCGACTAAATTTTTGTTTTGTTAGCCACGTATTGAATTGTGTATCTATATTGATTGTTGAGTCTTAAGTGATTTCTGCATTTAAAAAAGATAATCTTCCAAATCAAGCGAAAAAGCTTATGAAATCATTATAATACCTTGGCACAAATCTCATTTCGAATCTCAAGAAGCCAAAAGTGGGCTATGGGGGGTCAACAGGCGAAATGAAGGGATTCTGCTGGAGGTTGTATCAGATGGTGCAGAAATATTGAAATCCTGTATCTGGATACCATTAATCATATTTTTCATTCTGCCCTACAACCTTTTCAAAATGGATAAATACCTTTCAAAAAATAAGCACAATGTTTTCTCAAATCTTCGAAAGGGAAAGGGAGACTCTTCTCGTGGCAAATATGGATAGGTCAAGGCAAGAACTTATTTTATTTTTTGGAGTGAGGGTGGGGATAAAAATCTCAATAGGGGTGATAATCCAATTTTATGAGTGTAATAATCTTCCACTATCCCCCTTGGATGTCTTTTACGAAGTCACTCTGCACATAATAAACACACACAATATTTTCTAATAACGATTTTATACTGTAAAATAGAGAATTGATTCTTAGATCAATTATTGGGTATATTTTTATTGAAATATACTATGAGGAGATTTTTATATTAGGTTCATGGCCAATACATTTTACGAAGAACAATTTTGTTTCTGTATTTTCCACTTTGGTTCACTCAACAACATAAGCTGAAGAAAAAGATATATAGAAAACAAGGATGACAACATCCATAAAAGCGAAGCTCTGATACGGTAGGACAAGCGAACATTAACACTTGTTGAGTATCAGAACTGAAAAAGCAGAATAATAAATGTATAAAACTAAACAAAATA
>LS052233.1:0-10543 GCA_900241095.1 Acartia tonsa | reverse complement strand
ATTTAAGTACCTATATAAAAATAAACAAACTCACCTATCCAAATTTAGAGCCAAGTCTTGATTTTTCAGCCCATTTCCTTCATTTTTATTAATTTTAATATCACTATTTGAGTTATTGTTCAAAGTCACAGATTTCGGAGTCATAGAAAACATGGCGGATTTTTCAAGCATTCTCATTGGCTGTCGAGAATTTGGCGGGAACATGCGCGGCGAATCGCTGGGCGAATAGCTTATTGATGAGTTAAATGTTGAATTTGAGCTACTTGAGCTGGTTGATGGCGAAAAAGATGTTGAACTAGTATCTAAAAAGCTGCTGGATATATTAGATCTGGTTGGGCTATAGCATTCGCCTGAGCTGTTAAGCTGGGACGCATCCAATGGGTTGTCAAAGCTGTCCATTTCGTTGCAACTGCTGCCTATCAGGCTGGTTGCCGTTATGTTGAACGAATCACGTTCTTCCCGCCGTTTAGCCCGCTGGCTGTCCGCTACTTTCCTGCTCAAACTAAGGTCGGAGTACAGTGATCCGTTGGTTATTGGGAAGCTTTGAGTTGGCGTTTGTGATCTAGGGTTTGAGCCCCCGTTAGCATTTTCCCTGCATCTTCTTAAAGAATTCTTCAACCTAACGCTGTTATGAAATAATTTAGAGTCTAGATTAGGTGAGTTTTCCAACATAAGGTCTAGAAAGTCAAGCTCTGAAGCCGGGGCCGATATCCTTGGCGTTCCTGGCTGTGTATTGCAACTGTCCAACTTGGCATACTCCCGTTCTTGGTCATGTGACAAACGGCCGCCATTTTTGTTATTTTTGTCACTGGCGGCCGACCCGCCGGGTAGGGTTACCCCCTGCTCATTATTTCCCTCTTTGCCACCTTCCCCCTGCAGCACGTCTGCTACTGAATAAAAATAAACTTTACTAACATGCTGGAGTTTATTTAGACTGTTTATGGCATGGGTCTCGTGGACAACAGAACTTTTGATCTTGCGTCCTGTTCCATTATTGCCTCCAGCTTTGCTGTCCCTGTCTCCAGGTTTTTTGGAGGCTTTGCCTGAACCTGTACCTGAAAAAAATGTCATTTAGAAGTCTAAATCCTTAAGTTTTTTTTAGCTGCATCAAAACTTCCTAGGCAATATCCGTGAAACCAAATATATACCACAAACAAACTTTTTGAACAAAACAGGAACTAGAAAAAAGGGATTTAGGAACTTTAAATCACCAATTACTTAATTATTGCGAAAGTATGTCAAAAAAATACACTTATGAAATAGCTATTATGCAAAAAAAGCCTTAAGAATTTCAATAGCTAAAGATAGATTTTTAGATGTAAATAAGGGCGAACATAACTGCAGATAGTTTACACTGTAAATTTGCTATTTTAAAACATTTTGCAAATGTGAATACACACTAAAATGAATATATACCTGCAAGGCTCATGCTGATGCTGGCATCCTTAGATTCTGAACTGTCAGAGAATCCAGAATCCAGGGACAGTTTTTGACTGAGGCTGACAGGACTGGTTGCCTGGTGGGGGCTGGAGAGGCTGTGGGTTGACTCACTTGTTGTTGAGGAACGACCTGAAAAAGATTTTTGTTTGTCAAAATACACAGATAGCATGTTTGTTGTTTATCTATCTATGTACCTTTATATTTGATCTCTCTGTCAGTTTGTCTGTCTGTCCGTTTATCCGTCTGTCTTTCTGTCTGTGTGTCTTTCTGTTTGTCTGTCTGTCTTTCTATCCGTCTGTTTGTCCGTACATTAGTCTGTCTGTCTGTCCGTCTGTCTATGTATCCTATATTTACCTGAGCTATTATGACTAGACTCACACCCATCCTCATCAATGCTCTCCTCAAGTATATCATCCAAAACCCTAGGTTCGATACTTAATCAATTTTTCAAATAAATAATAGTTACAATATATTCACCTTTAAAATGTATATTTCAAAACAAATTTTGAAAGGAAGAAATGTTTATGATGAATATTTAAAATTTAAAATTAATTGCAATAAAGTGAATTTTTTAAGTATCCATCCCTGTATTCAGCTGCCGGACTTTCAACAAAATGTCGTCCCGCCAAATTTTTCTGTGCATTTTCCATGTCCTCCTCATCCAAAAGTCGTCGTTGCTCACTGTTCATGCGGTCACTGGCGTCATTAGCATGCACCAGCATATCTTGGCTGGGTTTTATCACTCCTTCTTTATTATTATGATTATTTTTATGATTCGTATGCATCAACGTATCATCTTTATTGTCATTTAAAGCAGTGAAATTGTGTTTATTGCGAAGTTTACTGTTGGTATTACCCTTGATGGTTTGGCTAGCAGGATCCTGTTTTTTTTACAGTTAGGAACATTAAAATATTTTTAAAGAAAGGCGTGTACAAACACGGTGTTTAACACTCCCCTGACAAAAATTATTGGAGATTTCATTTAATTCAAAAACCAAAAAATTCTTTGTTGAAAAAAACACATAATTGATTCAATTTTGATAGGATATAAGAAAAATAACTTCCCTATTGTACCAAAATCTGTACACTTTCTAAACAATAATATCATATGGCCAGATTGTTCCACCTGATTGGCTGATAAATTACAGAGTATGTATCTAGATCTTCTATATCAATTATTTTATTGTTCGTAACTTTCCTGGATTACAGCATCCCCCTCTCTGGAGAAGGTAAAAGCATCTGGCACAGAATCCTTCAATTCACAATATTGGAATAAGATCAGGGATTTACAGGGATAAGACAATTGCCGAAAAAATGGTGTACATCCCCAATGTTACCCCTTCTCTAGATTACAATTAGTGGTTGAAACGTTTAGACACTCAGTTTAATCAACCAACAAATCAGAATTCAATAAAAGTCCCCGAGGTTGTTAAGCCAACGAATAAGAAAACGTTATTATAAGACTTTGGAGACTAGTGTAATAAACAGCCCAATGTCCCCTCCCTCCCTGAATATAGGTGCAAGCTGGATATTTACTGCATAATATTGTATGTATCTTAGCCTTAAAATATTTTAAATATCTAAAGGGTGAAGTATCTCAACACCCTCCTTTCCCATTTTTTTTAAATTTAGGTATCTGCAGTCTAAGGCAGAGGGATTACAATGTTTGGGTCAGGTTTAGACTTCCAGCTGATTTTTAGAATTGATAATGATTGACTTCCCTCAAGTGGCTTACAGGCGGCTGACGCGCGGCTGCCGAGCCCTTGTTACTTATCCATATTTTCCCTGCCTTTGAAATAATTTTGTTTCTCGTCTCAAATTCAACTATCCGCGCAGAAACGCTCATTCTGAAACAAAAAAATCATTACATTGAGCAAAAAAGTAAATTATAATTTCTATTATTTATATAGTTATTCTAAGGGATAAACTAATATAAAGATGTATATCCCTAATGCTGATAAGAAAAATTATCCCTTCTGTAGATTAAAATTATTTAATGAAGTTTAGACAATACTAGTTTGAGCCAACCAATCAAGATTAAATAAAAGTTTATTTAAGGATGCTTTTTATAGTGCCCATAAAAAATGACGTCATACTGGCCTACCATTGGTCTAATAAAATGTATACTGGCCTGCAATTGGTAATTTAGTTTGTGCATTGGTCTTTCATTGGTCATTTGTATTATTGGCACTATAAAGAGCTTCTTATTCAAGCCAGCAAATAAGATAACGTGTTAACATTATATTACTGTCCCCTCCCTCATAGCTTCTAGTGTAATTTTGCTTTTAAAATAAAAAAAGTTTAATTTAAATTTTTATGATACTTTTCCATATCTCTGATTGATAACAAAAGCTAAAAATGCTACCTATTCCCTTTAATCTTTTTTTTTGTTGTCGCCCTTTTTTGGAAAGCATAGCAACTCTACAATTATTTATAAAGAAAATTATTTATAAAGACTATATCGCTTTTTTTCAAAAGTAATGGCTGAAATATATGTTTTTGCTCTACTACATAACATTATAAAATTTGACTAAAATGTGTTGAAGGGTGATATATTATAGACATGATATTATTCTAATATAATAATAAAATAATTATCACAGAAGATTACCAAATGATTAATTCTAAAAATTTAATCTTTTCTGTACTACAAATTATTCCTTACAAGAAATATCTCTTTTGTATGTTTGATCCCATTTCAAGAATTAAACCCTTGATTATTTGAAAAACCCTCCATAAAGAGAATTTTCAAGATACTATACTTAAAAGCATAAACATTATTATTAATTTTATTTATTGTTTATGAATGGATATTAGAAATTCAATAAAACTGAGTGTGGCACTACTTGTGAACTTGCCTATTTCTGGCAGGTAATGTCATTAAAAATACCACTTTTCCGTCCTTTAAGTAAAAAATCATCGAAAAAAATTTAAAAAACGCTCTTTGAAGTGAACCCAAAATACAATTTGATTTCGGTCATGATATGCTTTAAAAAGATATTAGATTAGGCCTAATCCTTATTTTTGTGTCTGTTCGTCTGTCCGACGGACAGACAAGTATTCTAATATTTTTTTAGTAGCACAGCTACTCTTAATGTATATTTGTAAATCATTAAGACCTTCCAACATTCTCAGAGGGGGAGAGGACATTGACTTTAAATTACACTAATACTTAAAGTTTTATAATAACGTCGTCGTCTCGAAAAAAATAGTACTTTTATTGAAATCTGATTGGTTGGTTCCAAACTAATTGTGTTCAAACTTTTCAATCAATAATTCTAATCTACAGAAGGGTTGAAATTGTTATCTTCATTAGAGATGTATATGATTTTGTTGTTCATTGTGTTATACATTAAGATCCCAGATCATTCTTCATTAAGCAAAATCATGGTATGTTTTGGCATTTTTGATGTTATTTAACACTTGTTATGTTAATGATGTGATACTTGCAAATTTATTTACTGAAAAAATGTTATTTGCATTAATTATAAATATTCGCGGACGCAGATCTTTTAATTTTGAGTGGCAACTTTAGACTAATCCGACTCTGGGCCATTTTTACCCAGGGATCTTAATGGATAAGACATCATACAACAAATTGATGTACAAACCCAATAATGAAAAATAAAATTATCTTTTAAGTAGATTAAAATCATTGGTTAAAAAGTTTGGACTTATTATTTTGGAACCAACCAAAAAAATCAATACAATAAGATAATGTGGTTATAAAACTTTGGGTGTCAGTAGAATTTACAGTCCAATGTCTCTCCATGTTTTTACCTCACTCAAAAAGGGATACATAGATTCTACGTTATGGCGTGAAAGCTAATTTTAGACTTTTAAGATATAACAGATTATCAACCTTAGGAATATATTTGATATCTAAGAAAATACGCTTTTAGATTTAACACACAGAGAACACATGCCTTTTATTCAAAAGATCTAAAATCTAGGATTATCCAAGAAAACCTGTCATTTAGCTTTAATTTTTCCAATGATGTTTTTTTGTAGTTAATTCTTTTCTTTTAAAAAGCCCCCAAAAACTAAATGACTAATTTAATTTTAAAAAGCATTATAATGACAAAAGTAAGTTTTCATTCTTAACAATATTTATGGTCGTTAAATAGGTAATAATGGTTTGCGAGAATTTGTGACAATTTTTCATAAAAAAAAATTAATTGTTTATTTATGTCGACTAAACTACTTTGAGGTGGTCATGGATGATCAAATAACAACATGCAATTAATATTATGCCGATTTATGCAGGGAGGAAGGGGATAATGGACTGCAAAGTATATTTAGGTCAAAGATTTAATAACTTGTTCTCTGATATAATTTTCTTGAAACTTTGGATATTTTTATTTAATATGATTGGGTGTCACAAACTAGCTGTCTTCAAATT
The DNA here is from genome assembly GCA_900241095.1 of Acartia tonsa. Classification (NCBI taxonomy): domain Eukaryota; kingdom Metazoa; phylum Arthropoda; class Copepoda; order Calanoida; family Acartiidae; genus Acartia; species Acartia tonsa. The sequence continues at coordinate 4,701 of LS052233.1, read as the reverse complement.
CTTCCAACAATAATAAGATTAAAATTAAATATTTTCATCTTGTATTTGTTTTCAGTAAAACAACTTCCTTTCTGTGATTAAAAACAAGAATAATAACATTATACAGTAGTGAAGCTTTGTAAACCCATTTCAAATTCATAACAAACAATGTTGGTTTATTTTGACTGTTAAAACACGACTTGTCATCATTATATAAATTCATACCTAGTTACCAAAGCAGTCTACAGCAAGGATAGACAGATGGACGGACAATAGTATAAATTTAAGGGTAGCTATTCTACACAGAAAAAAGTTCGTGCAGTTTCTGAATGACTTTTTAAGCAATAACAGTTTTACTGCGGTTTCTATAAACATTCTAACACAATAGTATCACATCATTTTCACAAGTTAGAAAATGCTGAAATTCTGCTGTTTGAATGTGATTTTGATTAATACAAGAAACCCCTATTTTCTAACAATACAAAAATAGGCAATTCACAAATTGAGACTTAAAAGTCAAGGAAATTTTATATAAGGTATGAGATTTAGATTTAGCATGGACAAATTTCCTTAATAAGAAAAAAACAGTTGGTTTTAAAAAAAGAAAATAGTATTTAATTAATAAATGTAAGTTATCTGAAATGGAAATTTCTCAGCTTCTATACAAGATATGAGTATGATTTTTTTGTGTAGATTTCTATATCAAAATGAAAAAAATCAATGAAAATAAAAACTGTCAGTCAAACTGTTCCTAGATTTATTTAGAACTTTTTAAACTAACAAAATACGTAGGTATAAACTTTTTTTCAACCTTACAAGAATGTTTTCTTATTATTATTGAGTTATAAACGTAGATACTCATTATTTTACTTTGTTTGTCTTTATTTGTGCACTCTGTTTAAATAAGTAGAACAAAGTGGACAAAGATTTAGGTCAGTTGGGGTTTCTTTTTCAATTATCTAGTTCCTTTGCGATTTAGATTAGATTAAAGAATTCTATCTTTTTACCATTTTATTCAATTTTGCTTAATTTTTTAAAAATTTGCAATTAAATAACCTAATAGGAGCTTTGCTTCTAAATGAGGAGGTAGAAAATAGCTTTAAACCATCACAAGACATCTATATAAGAGGTTGTTTGTACGTTTAAAATCTAACCCTCAGTTTTAAAAGTAATTAATTAAAAACCCCAAACTGCCATTGGGCATAAAATCTAAATATACTTCTTAATGAATTTCAACAAAAAAGGCTAAAATTACTAAAAACCCAGTAGTTTAAGATTTAATCTAGATATGTGGATTGTGTGGACAATAAAAAGATATGTTTGTATATAACGTTAAGATCTCAGGGACGGGAATAAGTGTTCTCAAAATTAAGAGCAAAATAACCATATAAAAGCCTTATAGAGAAATCAATATAAAGATGTAGAACGTAAAATTGTATGTCTGTCTGTTCAAAAAGATCTCTCTTACAGTTAACCCGAAAATCCCCTCCCCCCTTATTCGCCCCTGCGCCTAGATAATATGATTTTAAAAATCTTTGTCAGTCTTATTCTACGACGATTCTTTATACTAACCATTTCTTTCCTTGATCATTAAGATCCCTATTATGCGGTCAAATGGATTCCTTTGTTTTTAAGAGGTCAATTTTATTGAATATTTTTGGAACATTTTGAGTCTAGGATTTTTTGAGGCGTAACTTTAATAAATTTAGGCTAAGACCGTTTGTTCGTTAATTTAGCTACGTAAGAATTGTCCTATTAGTTTTATACCTTGCACGGGGATTCCAATAATTTTAAAATCTAGCAACTCCTCAACATAAAGTTTATACGTTCATTTTTATTTTTTTTGCCTTTTTTAATAGAAGAAATTACTTGATTTTTCAGTAATTTTAAGAATAATGTAAAAAGCAGAGCATCTCAATGATCACGTCTTAATTTGTAAGTACGTCTATATTGAGCACCAAATCCTAGAATAAATTGCAAAAATATACTACAAAGGACAAGGTACATGATTTACCAAGGGGTTGATGGTTATTTTTAACCAGAGGACAGTTAAAAAAAACTTGGTGTCCAAAAAAAATCTTCAAAAATATTAAATATTCGAGAAAATTTTTTTTTTAAAAGAATGAAAAAATGATTTTATCATTTAAAATAATCAAATGAAAAACTTAATTTTTTTCTTGCTAGTATATTTTTATTTTAATCCTCAAAAAAATTTTTTTTGATGAATTTATGGAACACCCAAAAAAAACTCGAATGTAGGTCTACTAAAATGAGCACTTTTTTGGCCTAATGGTTAGTACGTTACTCATAGGTAAACGGATAGAAAAAAATACAGACAAGTAAAATGTTTTCTGAAGGTCGCTTGGTATCATATAAGAGACGTTAAAAGTGATTCTTACAGCTTCTATGTAAAGCAGGTTACACGAATTGATGTTATTATTGTCGACAATAGGGCTTAAATGAATATAGACCTGGCTGACTTACTAACGATAACGTCATTTTCATTACAGTTTAAGATAACACGCTCAGTAAAGACATCCAGGCAAATCCATGAAATCAAATGGTTGGTTGTCTCAAGAATGTTATTCCTGTCCCTTTTCCCCTGATATTACCCAGCTATTCTGTGGGCAAATTATTAAATTACAGTATTAAATTTATAAATGATTGTTTGGACAACGTAGCTTCTCTATACTAGGATTTATCTATATTTTCGATTACATAGGCTAACTAGATCGAAAAATGTAGAATTGCAAATAAATAATTTGTAAGTGCAAATTCGAAATCCAAATTAGCCTATAATTGAATTTTCTTTTCGTTAGAAGCTCGAACAAATAAAAATATGAATTCTCGATAGGTGTGTAAATTCTTTAAAAGGTATATCTATACCTACTACATTTATCGAATCCTAAATTAAAACAATCTACAGCTCCGCTTCTTATGGACATGTTATATGTTGTCATCCTTGTTTGTTTGAGTTATGAAAATAGGAAAAAATATTATTATGACTCCCCAGAAAAAATACTTGAACGTTGGTAACTTAGATATTGAGAAAAAAATTCAATATTTTAGAATAGCGGTTGCAACCCTAGCATCTAGGAGAGAAAAAGCAGTAAATACCCTAAAATCATTACAAGACTTGTAAAAAATAGAATAGCCTTAAACCATCTCTGGACAAATGTAAGCTTCCCTAACCTAGAAACCTAAATCGGTTTATTGTTTATTGGGAATGAGATCTAAAAAAAGAAACTAACAAGCTTTCTACTTTATATAATAAGAGATAATTGCAATTTTTGCAGAAAAGTTTGTGGCAAAAAAATCTTAATATTGTTCCCTGCAATCTTTGAACAGGATCTTAAAAATTAGCGGAGAAAATTTAGTTTGTAAAATAAATGAGTAATAAATAACTTGACCCTTACTTGGGACAATATGCACGTACAAGGTAAATTGTTAGTAGCGCAGCTACGCTTCAACTTGCCTATGTCCGTACGTTCATTTGTTACAACATAAAAATCCATTATACTATGCTGAATATAAAACTGTATCTTTTATAAGGATTTATTAAATATACATAATTTTCATTCATTATTGTCGTATTTCTCATACTTAAACATTATCGCTTCTGTTTTCAAGTGGTCGCGCATTTTCTATTAAAGCTCTTTTTATACATAGGGTTAGGTCTGTTTGTCGGACAGACTCTCATTGAAAGTTAATTATGAAAATTTTGTAGCATTTCCCTAACATAATTCTTTTAAATTCAAATTTGTCGTAAGAATCTACTCTAGAAAATAAGTATTTTTTAGTTTTTTTTTCGTACCTTTCGTATTATCTATTAAAAGTCCTAAACATTTAAAAAAGAATGGAATTATTTTGATTTAAATAAAACTTTAGATTTGTTATTGCTAGAAAATTTAAACATTTTTCAAATGTAAAGAAAAATATGAAAACCAACACTTTTTAATCAGATTTTAAGAGCCATTGAAGCAAAATTTCGAACATATCATCGCGGATAAATTTCATGTATAGAAATGCTTTATTTTTTTCTCGCGTCCATTAAAACAATTTCTTGGCTTTATTGTTTTAACACCCCAAGAAAACTAGCAGTACTTAGCACATGTTAAACGTATTATGCATTTTTCAATTATTAGCTCTTTCAAAAACTTATTTTACATTTATATTTCATTTAAGTTCAATATTATTACAAACATATATCATAATGTGATAGGTTATGAATATTGACTCTAAAACTCGCCTATTACTGCGCTACGTAAGAAAAAAAAGAGTTAGAGTAATCCGGTGTAAATACAATGCGACTAAAAAATCTTACTAGATGTATCAATCATTGTTATAGGTATTTTATGAAGTTGTAAGCTTTTTGTCTGTATCAAAGTATCTCGCTAACCGATAAACCGATATGATTCTCCTTTACTATGCAGCTTTGTATAGGTCCGGGGTGGGTTTATAAATATTTCGGGTTAGATAACACCACCCTCCCAAATTTTCTTTTAAAAAATAAATTGAAAGTGGGAGAGAGATTTAACCACCCACCACCCTCAATTGCCCCTAGAGGCGTAGCCGCTAGTACTGTATAAACAAACTAACTAAATTTTTATCTACAGTTGGTTTCAAAGAACACTGTACTTAATCCTATTGCTGTCAAATTAGGTTACAATCAAAACTCCACCTTTGTTCATATTAAAAACAAGGTTGGAAACATCCGTAGAA
>LS052232.1:3771-20353 GCA_900241095.1 Acartia tonsa | reverse complement strand
AATTAGGTGAACACATCCTAGCTGGAATACAGTGAGGAACAAATTAGGCGGACACATCCCAGCTGGGATACAGGGATTAACAAATTAGGTGAACACATCCTAGCTGGAATACAGTGAGGAACAAATTAGGCGGACACATCCCAGCTGGGATACAGGGATTAACAAATTAGGTGAACACATCCTAGCTGGAATACAGTGAGGAACAAATTAGGCGGACACATCCCAGCTGGGATACAGGGATTAACAAATTAGGTGAACACATCCTAGCTGGAATACAGTGAGGAACAAATTAGGCGGACACATCCCAGCTGGGATACAGGGATCAACAAATTATTAAGAAATAAAAGGTGCATGAGGTTACAGATATTTTCATTTGTAATGGTGTTGGATGCATTAAAATCCGGGAAAGTTCAACTGGTTATTAAAAAGGTACCGATTGTCCTACGCCATACAATAATGCCTGGCTATGCAAAAAAAATGCCATTTTGAGTTACCCAAATAGATTAAATCTCCCATTTACCTATCTCTGTATTAAACTGAATCAAAGGAATGGAAGAAAAATGGCGGAGTCTTCATTTAAGACAACAACAAATAGGAATGTTTGCAAAAAGTTGATAATCTGGAGTTGACATGTATGTATAATTATATCCCAAGAAATATTTTTTGTCATAGTTACTCTATTATTAGAATAAGTATATTATGATTATTTGAAAATTATATTCGCATCCTACAAAGCAAGGCTCACATATGCACACAGCCACGCAATTCATGTCATTTTCATAACAGGTTCGCCCATAAATCACCCAATTTAATAACTTTTTGTAAATATACCCTGCAGAAGACAAGGTTTACAAAATTAAAATTAGTTTTATTTCTTTTCTTTCTAATTGATTAACTTACCATTTATATTCTTCCTAGTCATGGAGTCAACTATTCACCGCCCCCCTTCCCGGCCCCATAAAATACAGGTTAGTTAAAGAGGAGGGAGGGGGGGGGGAAGGGCGGGAATAAAAAAAACAAGCAAAGGAACAAAAATTGTTGTAGAATGGTTAATCACTGATCATTTGAATCATAATTCGAAAACTCCTGACGTATAGATGGACATATAGACGTAAAAACTGATATTTTGAATTATTAAATGGCATCACTACTAATTATCACAAGAGCATCCTTTTTCGTAAAGTTTGGATGGGAGGGGTCTTATATTTATGGGTGGTGTTTTTTTTCATTCATAAGAAATTGTCTAGTTATCTTTCTAGTAAAGGGTAAATACGGAAATAAGCAGGGATAAGACGAAGGATGATAAACAAAATTACCTCGTCTGTAAATCAAATTAATTGGTTTAAAAGTTGAGACATTGCTAGTTTAAACCAACCATTCAAACTTTCGTACAAGCCCTAAAAGTTTTTAAAAGTTACCAACCAAAGTAATTTCACTAACATATTCCTTCCTGGGAAAAAATACTTAAAATAGATAGTTTTGTCTGTACACAAATTACATTCTATTCATTTCCTTATTTGCATCAGTGTCATATTTAAGTTTTTGATTGTTCTATTCTGGAAAAAAAAGTCTCCAGCTCCACATTGCTGAATAATACTATTTAAAACAAGAATGACAACATCCTTAAAAGCGAAGCTTTGAAACGATAGGACAAAATTCAATAATGTTAGATCTGAATAATCAGAATATAAATGAATAAGAGTCAAAGCAAAATTGTGAGTAAATTTGTTTAAAAACTTCTTGATAAAGGATAATGTTTATGGACATATTTCATTTATAGGACTTGATTATAGAGTTGCTTTGCTTATGATACTGTACTTTGTTGTCCCAGTATCATCAATCCAAAAATTAGATCAATCGGATGATTTTATCACATAAAAAGTTGTTGCTAAAAAAGTAAAATAATCAACTTGTTTAAAATGGACGTACGGACATTCTTGTAATGATTATAGAGTTGCTCCCTTTTCCAAATCGTACCTAACTACTGCAGGAATCACCATGCAAAGTTTGAAATCGATAGGACAATTCTAGCATGCCTAAAATAACGAAAAAAACTATCCTTCTCAGACGGACGGACGTAAGGACGGACCGACCCTAATTGTAGAAAAGCTTCGCCTTTAAAGATATTTAATACATTTCTATTTAAATTATAATATTTGAAGATATTGGATTAAATTCTTTTTATCCTATATTTTTGTACAATATTAAAAAATGTCGTATTATCTAATTACAAGGGATCAAGAGCAGCGGTCAAATTTTGTAGGCTTTGTCGCATTGATCTTAAAGGATGAGATAATGGGCGATGAAGTACATCTAGCTAGTGTTAATATACAAAATTAGCCCAATTCTAAATTACAATTAGGGGTTGGAATATTTGGACAGTCAACCCAATACACTCACTAACCAACCAAAATTCAATAAAAATTCCCAAACTTGTTGGGCTAACGAACTAGAAAACGTTATTTTAAACTTTGGAAAAATTTTGTAACAGCCCAATGCCCTCTCCTCCCTGATTTTGTTCGGATTAAACTGTTGTGAAACGGCATATGAAGAGACCAAAATGTAACTTGATTGGACGACAAAATTCACTCAGAATTGGTTGTCGGAAAAAAACATCAGCCGATTTTAAGCTATACTTTAAACATGCGACTGTCAGGCCCTGATATTTAGAATGAATAGAATCAAAAATAGATTTATTATTTGTTTTCTTGCATCAAGTAATGAAAAAAGTTTTGTGTATATTTTTGTTTTCATGTAATCAAATACATAGTTTTGTAAATACAGTTAGTAAGCTGAAAATGTTTCCCCTATACAGTTTTTTTTTGCGAAGTTTTGATTTGTTCATGGTATATTTTAAAAGGCGAAGCTTTTTTATAAACATTACTTATATTTTTATCCGTATGTACGTTACGTATAGCTCTTTCAGTCAATTTAGGTATATTAGAATTACCTATCAATTTCCAACCTTGCGTGATAATTTGTATAAGAGTTGGATAATATTTAGAAAGTAAAGCAACTCTATAAACGTTGCTTTAAATAAGGATAATTTGTAACCTTTTGGACAACCATATTTGGTATTTTCGTCGAATTTTTGGAACAATTATTCATAGGACAATAAGGTAACTATCTTAAGCAAATCATTTCATTATCATAACAATTTAAGTGTATCCTCAAAAAGTATCCTGTACTCAATCAATATTGCAACAAATGCATATACAATTTTGTTTCGACTTATAAATTAATATTCTGTCTACTATGCTCTACAACTGCTGATGTTTGTTTGTCTGATTTTTGAGCTTTACTTTCATGGTTGTTGTCATCTTGGTTTAAAATATTATTGCGATAGAGATCAAAGTAGGAGATTCTTAATTTTAATGCTTTGGCCTTTATTAACGGTAACGATATGTTTACATACACTAAATGAACTTCATTTATTGTGTATCATTTTTTATTCTTTTCAGATTAATTCTCCTTTTTTTTATGCAAGGAAAAAAAAAGAATAGTTATTTCTCACATCGTATTATAAACGGCTTCCCGCGGATATAGAATGTACAATTATGAGATTAAAACTAGTTTTTATATTCGTAGAAAGCTGTATATAATACGATGCTAGACATAGTTTTTTTCGAGAACCGGTTCCTATCCACCGGATTGTAATGAATACGAGAAATATATTTCTTCATTTTCCAACTGCAATAAAATATAATAGTAATTTAGTCTAGAATTTATGTAGAAAATAATATAAAGTTAAGAATTATTTGTATTTGAAATACTTCATAGTTCATCATTTACAGTAAAATTTACTTTTATGATAGTATTTGTATCACAGTATATTTAATATTTTTAATAAAATTATCATAATGTTGTACGTACAATGTTCTCAATTCTAAGTTAAATGTTAAAGAATCAAAACAAAATACATCATATGTTTTTGATCTTTGTCTTAAGAGATGACACAACTACTAAGAACCCCCTAAAGACACTTCAGTATAAAGTACACACTGAGGGAGTGAACAATGGACTGTAACTTACACTGGTATCTAAAGTTTTATACATCGTCTTATTGGTTGATATAAAAACTTTGTAATCTCTTATACTTGTATATTAAATCATTATTAGTTGGTTAAAACATTTCCACCAATAATTTTCATCCACAGTAAAGGGTTAATTTTGTTTATCATCATTGGGGAAACAGTTTATTGTCTTATCCCTTAAGATCCCTGGAGGTACATCAAAGAAATAATTAGATATCCAACACCTTTCCTGTCTTCTGCTTATTTTATAACCCACAATTATCAATACTATACAATATTTATTTAATTAAAATCTACCACCTACTAATAAATATTTATTAAACAAGAATAACAGAATCCATAGAAGCAAAGTTCAATTTATAGATAGTATCACATTGTCATTAATAGTGACATCAATTTTGAAATTAAAGATTTGTATAGCAACTAGAAATATTCTTAAAACTTGAATCAACATGTTTCATATGGAGGTTCTAACCGACAATAAATGAGGAAAAAAAATCATTCGAAACCGATTCTATTCCGGTGGATTAGAACCGGTTTTCATCCATACGAAAAAACTATGTTTAGCATCGTATTATATCCAGTTTTCTACGAATATAAAAATGTACGATCATAAGATTAAAACCAGTTTTTTAGCCGGTGCGTTCTGCACCTCTGATCTAAAAAAACTGGTTGAAATCTTATAATTGTACATTTTTATATCCGCGAAAGCCGTTTATGATACGATGCGAGAAATAACTATTATTTGGTCTATCTTAATTGCTAGTAATGGACACCTTCAAATTTCTCACCATTTTTCAAAATTCCAGTGACACGGATATTGTATGTGAAGGAAAGTTTTCATCTGATTTTGGCGAGTAAAAAATATGGGTATCATTCGGTTATAGTAATGTGTGATAAAAATTGTCATATCATCCTATTATTTAAAGTAGTAAGGATTTTTATCTGAAGCCTAAGATCTCAATAACTACTTAACCGATTGAGTTATCTTAATTATTTAATCTTCACATAGCTCCTGTGATGGTTTTAAACTATGCTATTTTCAGATTTAAATCATAGGATGGTTTTAAGCTATTTTTCTAGCCTCTCTTTCTGACTTTTCAAATACAGAGGCTAGGGGTGTAACCTCTAGTATTACTATAAGATAAAAAGATATCTCCTCCGTCTTTTTAAGGACTGTCACCCGCGGATTTATTCTTATTTTTGTTGGCTTTGAACAAACATTTGTCTTCAATAAGATACGATACATGTTTTTACTTCAATTTGAATTAGAATCAGTTTTAATGCCGGGAGATTCAGAGTCAAAATAAGAATATAAAATGCCGCACAAAGTAAAAAGATGAATATTTGTCCATGTTCTACTCAGAACTCCTCCTCTATACAACTCTATTTGCTTCTTATCCTGCCACGCCCACTTTCTTCAATAAAACAAGGTTGCAAACACTAATTATAGCGATAACAAATATTAACATTAAATATGTAGCTAACTCTTTATGTTTGCAATAGCTTGCAAATATTTAAAGCAAAATCTACGAAAGGTTTACAAAAATTATGATCAAATATATGGACAGATTCTAAAATAAATAAGATTTACTGATATGTCGGTAATACGTACAAAAGAAAATTATAGAAAAGTATCACAAGTTAATAAAACAAATAAACCACCTAATTAAAACTCTGGCCATCGACTTGACCGCCCGCCCGCATAGGACGGGAAGCGTACATATAGAGAGCCACGCCCACTTTCTTCCGACAACCTCATAAAAAAAACTTTAGACAGGGCTAGATAGCACCATCAAATTAATATATCAATTATTAAAATCATTAAAACTTTGCAAAATTTTGAATATAAATTTGAAATGACTGTGGAAAGTTGAATGGAAAACTAAATTAATTTGTGTGTTATGATTCCCCTGAATGTGAGTTGAAAAGTTGTCTTGATATGAGATAGGTCCTTCAGTTGACACTTTAATACAGTTACAAAATGACCTCTTTTATTTTAATTCTTTTGCTTTTTCAAGTGTAAGTGTTTTTTCTCATTCAAAGATTTTTTAGTTCAATTTTCGTATTCATTCATGTTTTTCCTTTTTTATTAACTTTTCATAACTGTTCAAACAATAAATGTTTGAAATTTGTAGACCTCTTGGACCAACTGTTTCAAAGATCTGAAACTGGGACTCGCATAAGATATTCTATTTATTACTTTAACTTGTAGTTTTAATCTTCTAAAAAAAAAAGAAAATAAGAATTGTAATCTATTTGTACGAAAAGTATAAATGGAACGATCTCATATCTACCCTGTAACCTATACTTTGATAAGTTAGTTTATTTTTCCAAAACTTCAGGATCACTCATTGCACCCTCTCCTCAATTTTCTCATGTAGAGTAAAATTAAATTAATATAAGATTAATTCCGATTTAATGGTTTTTATATTATTATTAGTGGAAAATGTTCTTTAACAATACAATACATGATTTTTCCTTATGGCTCAGAACCGGTTCTAATCTATTTCGATAAAGAATTGTCCACAAACTAACAGTTTTCATCAATATTTAGGTGTACAACAATTGTCTTATCCCTTAAGATCCTTGCCTGATCAAAAAGAATACATACATTTAAAACGTTTAAAATATAAAACTGGGGGGAAGGTAAAGCTATTGTCAATTAGCGATTAAAGGAATTTTGTTGCCAAGTTATTTCTAATTTGAAATGTTGTATATATATATTGATATTTTGTCAGGCTGAGTGTGCACTGCGGACAAACTTTGAATGCACTGCCTCAACAAAGAGAACATCTTTATAAAGGTAGATTATTATTAGGTTGCAAAGCATCTCAAATGTTATAACTCAATGTTAACCTTTCTTTACACGATAGAGCAGTCTTACAGTTTTAAAAACCATGAATATAATTAAAAGATATCTATTACTTATAAGGAAAGGTAATAAATACATATAACCAAAACTACAAAGAGTTGTATACTTTCATTAATGTCTGTATATAATTAATATTAATGACTCTATGCACGTACATGTATAAATGAGGATAGCGTTAATGACCTAAACAAATTAATGTTTATTATTATCTTTTTATATAATATTTAGGCACATCTAAATTAAAAGATATAATAAGATATTTCAATGTCCATATCCCTCCCCTCCTCCGTCAAATTCTCTGAGTTTTAGAGGCGAATCCAATGTCTAAATTGTTGCTCGCCCCTAGCATCTAAGAGAGGGAGGGAGTGGTCAGAAAAAAAGCCTAAAACCACCCTTAGATATTTATACAGCTATCTTGAAAAGAAAAATAATTAAGACCAGCAATTGCCGAGATATTTAGCTTCAGACAAAAAAACTTACTACTTTATATTGCAGGATATGATATAGTATACACAATTACTAATCCTAACAATTGTTAAGCATTTTTGGTACAGAGGAAAAGAATTTTTTTAAAATTTTTAGTTGAAAGTATAAAAGAAAACAACAAGCAGGATCCACCTTCCTTTAAAATCGACGATCAGCTTAAAAATGACCTTAACCAGAACTCAGAGCCCAAGGACGAATCCATAGAAAAGATCCCCAAAGGACGGATTGTGAGGAGTGACGATGTGTCCAACACCTGTGTTGATATTTCTACCTTTACCCCGGTGGAGTTTATCCTCGAGTCTTTTCAATTTTGTACAACGGATTTGAAAAATGTTTGTGAGGTAAAATATTTTATCGCTTTCACACAAAGTACTCTTTTGAAGACGGTTACTACCCTAACCCTCCTTATCTTTAAATTAATTTGGGAACTGGGTAGCTCTGTAGAGTTAGGGCACGGCAATAATAGGCCCCGCATTGTTAGTGCCTCCGCAGGGGTGAAGCAAAGAAAAAAACACACTCCAATTCGTTTCAATTTAAATAAAATTAATGAGAGGGGAAGGTGGTTGACAGAGCTCATAAGTCACTTTCTAAGAAAGCGCCTATTTTATTTTGTTGATATAATCTAAGCTTTTTCAATCGAGCGTAGGTACTATTAAACTAAAGTGTGTCCCTCTGTATGTCACAACGTAAAGTTAGGTATACTAAAGGGATCTTGGACAAAGTAGCCTAGGAAAAAGTAGCTTCGGACAAAGTAGTTACAGACAAAGTAGCTTCAGGACAAAGTAGCTTCCGGACATTTACTTAAGAAAAGTAGCCTCCTAAGGAAAGTAGTCTCCACTGTTAAAAAAAGTCATGGCCGCTGTGCTAGGCCCCCTGGCCTGCCTAGCCTCGGGGGCTCGGCCCTCTAGCATATAACCTAACCTATCCTATGTTAGCCTCAGGACATTTATTTATGAAAAATATTCTCAACTGTTAATACAGAGGTGGTTTAGAATTTCATGGATTTTACAAAAAGTGGTTGGTAGATTTTTACAATTTTTGATATTGTTTTTTACAATTTTTAATAATGTTTTTACAATGTTTAGGTTAGGTTAGGTTAGGTTATAGGCTAGGGGGCCGAGCACCCGCGGATATTAACAGTGGACGCTACTTTGTCCGGAAGCTACTTTGTCCTGAAGCTACTTTGTCCTGAAGCTACTTTTTCCGACGCTACTTTGTCCAAGGCTACTTTGTCCAAGATCCTTCTCAATGTTTTGTGACCTTAGATTCTATTATATTTTCTACTATTTATTTTGTCGTTAAAGCAACATTCAAATGCGTGCTTTTATGAAGATAATTGTCCTTGTATATGTATTGAAGGGTTCATTCACTTATGTAAACAAAATTTAAGAGACGTCTTTTTGATATTTTGAGGGCAGCTACTCATATTCCTATTTTTAATCTAAATTTGTTAAGTTAGTTTGAAAAATTCTACTTTATAATTGAATCCCTTCTTCAGAAGATTAGAAAATTTCAATTCTTTAAGAAGGAAATATTTGCGCAAAATTTCAATTGACTGTAAGATATACTGTTCCTAAAAGTTCTTTAAACTAGGGTGGGTGGCGACAATGGACTGTAAATTAAATTAGTACCCAAACATAAATATAAATACTATCGCTTATTCGGTGGATCAAACTTTTTAAATACCCTTTTTTTGGGTTTTAGAAACCTTTTATGTATGCCCAGTTACCGTCGCGTCAGTTATGCACTGTTTTGGATATTGTCACCCTTGTTTTTAAAGAAGTAATATCAGTTCCAGATAAAGTTTTGTGAATTTTTCAGAAACGAAGTGAGAAATTGTGCCGAATTATTGAGAATATGGAATGTAAGCTGGTTGCAAAATTGGATTGTCAATATACTGAAACTTCAATTGAGGTTGGTGTTGCAGGGAAATAGGGATGGGCTATAGTAATATTATTACACTTTCCCTCCTCCTAGAAAACCTACCTGGGTGAAAAGGGAGTTTGTTAAAATTCTAACAGCGGGAATATGTTTTGAGAAGAACCTCTATTGACATTTTACATCAACCTTAAATATAGTTGCTTTTGCTAATAAGGGTTTTACAAAAGTAAATTTGATAAAAACATACCTTTATACTGTTCTTAATAAGCACAGTTTTTTTCTTAAGATACATCTATCAAAGCTCATTTATTAACTGTATTATTGCAGGTTGTAAAATGGCAAGTTTCCCTATCTGTTTACACTAAATTCATCTCTTTCAAATCTTTCTAAAATTTAAACGTATCATATTTCAATTTTTGTTATTTTACAAGTATATAATCTTTTACTTAAACATTCATATTGTAAATCACTTTTACGTTTTGGCTTGTCTGTTGATCAGAAATGCACTCCTTACGTGTTTTCTTCCCAATTATTAATGTTTGTGTGTGATTTTTCCATCTATTATTTGAATCTACAGAATGTTTGTATGTCCAATTTTTTTTTCTAAATCAAAATGTAATGTGTTCTAGGAACGATTTTTATCATCATATACTCTTTCATAATATTTAAAATTTTATGTTTAGGTCAGAAAAGATTCTTTGCGCGCCAGTAATTTTATCAAGAAAGATTGTCGTACAGAGGGGTACCATTATCTCACACAAATAGAAAATAAACCATTCTGTAAGAATATTACTAAAGAGGTAAGCTATTTTTATCCATATGTAAGTTTTTTTTATGTTTGTTCTTTAAGATCTTGCTAGCCACTAAACCGCTCGACTACTCCATTTCTCCAGAGGTTCCAAGATAGTTTAGGATATTTTAATTTAGATTAAGATAGGTTTAGGCTTAATCTATTACCCCATCCTCACTTCAGATTAATGAATGGTTACTGACCCAAAAATTAAAAATCCATAGAGATACAATGTTAAGTCATTTGTATTTTAAATGTATAAATTCACCCCTTTAATTGGGTTAAAAGTTATCAATTTAAAGTATTCTATTCATGCAAATTCGTGATTTAATCTTTTACTTTTGCTTAGATATTTTGTCAAAAAAGCACCATTGTTTTAACAATCATTTTTATAAAGTCTGCTTTAATAATAACTTTGTCGATTTATATATTGGAAAAGAAAAAGATTATTTTGAATTGCTTTAGTTTGAGAGTTAATATAACGTCCAAATAGCTGGGATTTAGGGATCATTGATAAAGCTGTGTTTCTAAAACATGCCATTGCATTGCATGAACATACAACCTAATGGTTAACAATAATTACTTGCGGATACGC
The DNA here is from genome assembly GCA_900241095.1 of Acartia tonsa. Taxonomy (NCBI): domain Eukaryota; kingdom Metazoa; phylum Arthropoda; class Copepoda; order Calanoida; family Acartiidae; genus Acartia; species Acartia tonsa. The sequence goes on along the minus strand of LS052232.1, from coordinate 9,692 downwards.
CCCTCTATGGATACTTCAAATAGGAAGGGGGGGGGGGGGGTTGAATGATCGACCCACACCTTAAATATTAGTGCAAAAAGAAAAAGTAGCTATCTTTTTGGAAAGGGGCAGATAGACATCCTGTTACTTTCATGTAGCAATATGGTATTTTGATATTCACAAATAAAATTAATATTGACTTTGGCATCATGGCTAACATGAATATTTACCTCTAGGTTTGAATGTCAACAATGCAACGCCATTCTAATAAAAGTATTATCAATTCTATCTATGTTCGTGTAAATTTTGACTAACAGTATAAAAACTAATACCACCATTGTTTCCTCCTCCCCTGTTATTTTGAGATGATTGAAGAAAAGTGTGTAAGGTTCAGAGATTTATCACCCCATAAAAGCAAATAGTTTTTGTTCACAAACTTGTAGAAAAGTCTCAAAAAAAAATAATCCTTTGAATGGGGTTTCATTTAAAAGCGCTTTATTTAATGTTTTTTTCTTATTTATTAAGATCTCGCTATCCTTTAACCATTCAACCATGTTAGGAAATCTTTACATAGGTTTCAGTATAGTTTTAGTCTTTTTTTTGCCACCTGCCTCATAGATAAAGATGCTATATTCTAGGAGTTCTGGTAAGTTGTAAGTTTTCTCTTTCTGATATTAGACATAAGACATTTATTTAATTTTAAAAGTAATTTTTCCAAGTTAATATACACTTAAAATTAAATATAATGCTAGCAATAAATGATTTTAATTAAGAATTTAAATGTTGAAAAAATAATATGTGATATAGGTTGGGAGATTTCATAATTATCAAGAAATATTTCAGTTCAATAAAATATATATTTTAAAAGTTTTGGTTAAGTTTCTAAAAGAAAAACTTTTGTGAAGTTGAAGTTTGTACCTTTGTCCCTCTCTGTTTATCCGCTAAAGGTAGAAAGTTGAACATTAAAAATATTCACTTGTAAAATTTAAACATTGATTGAAAGAATCATAGCTACATTAGTGACAATTTTTAAAGCTTCTTAAATTTCTACAGGTTAAGTGGTAAAATTTTATCTTTAACAAGAACAAAAAAATATGAATTTCTTTCTTGATTTAGACATGCGAGGAAAAATGGGTGGTGAATTCTGAAGGCAAGCAGGTTTTGGAGGGAAAGTACAACTGTGCCAACCAAACCTGGCCCCACTGTGAAATAATACCCATTCCAGCCAATGTTGAAGTGCCAAGGTAAGTTCCATAAATGCTGTAATACGATACTTGCCCTCATATTTCCTGTTAATCTCTGAAACCATTTCCCTTATTGTAAAAAAAATAAGATTGGGTTTATCAAAAAAAATTACCTATTACTCTATATAATCTAACCGTACCAACCTTAAAGTAATAAACAAAACATGTAAAAGCTACCGAACCCCAAACCTTATTTTGCTCCATGCTCAACAGTCACTTTGAGGTAAACTGTTTTAGACTTTTATCGAGAAGTAAAATATATTTTCAATGCTTTTTTTTGGTTAGGTTCAGGTATCTAAAGGTGATGTAAGGCCAAGGTCTACCAAAGGAGATTTAATTTTTTCTCTCCCAAATATTAATAATAAGCATAAATCGTTAGTCCAATATTTGATTTAAGTGAAAACACATTAAGAAGGGGATGCCTAAATTTCAAGTTGGTTTTCAAGGAATTGCGTTTTATATTATCTTAATAATTATCTCTTTATGGTTTTGCCATACTTCTTTCTATATTAATGAATTAGAGGACAAATAATTTTTTTAAAAACAAATGCTTTGTTTAGTTCAAAGATACATTATTTAACATGTATTTACAATTGCGTGAAAGGGTTTTACAAATAAAGCTTTTTTATAATTAGGTTCTTCCGTATGTACTTTTTCCATTGCAACTTTACCTTCACAATTTCTGTAGATTAAATCTATTGGTTGACGTATTTACACCCTGATAGTTTATACCAATCAATCCAGATTCAATTAATATTTTGAGTAAAAGAATGAAAAAACGTACTTATAAAACTTTGGTTACCAGTAAATTTACAATCCAATGTTCCATCTCTGCCTCATTACTCAGCTTTTGCTCTATCCCTGTAAATGACAAAAGGATTGCAGAATCAGTGCTGAAAAGTTGGCCTGATGATTAGTTTCTTTATCCACTCAACACATTCTGAGGAAACCTAATTAAAAGTTTTGTCAACAGAGGGGGTAATTAAACTTTGTTATTGTTGTTGAGATATATTTTCTATGGTAAATGGCCAACTTAATGGTCTTGTTCATTCTTTTCAAAGTAAAACTTTTCTATATTTAAGGTCGGACGGTATGTCCGTCCGTACGTAACTGATACCTCTTATCGTTAATTTAGCTATGCTAGAATTGTCCTATCGAATTCAATCTTTGGAAAGGACGTACGTCCATTTAAAACATACGGATATTTTATGACAACGACTGTCTATATGATATAATTATTCTATTATCATCTTTTTTTAACCCTTCAACATCTCGTAATTTATGCCCTTATGTTTATCTATAATTTCAAACAGCTTTGCTACTGTTGAATGTATATTTGTTCTTGTACTTTAATCTTACACCAAAATTTCCAAAAAATGATGTTAGTTCTTTTTGTCTTTAAAATAAATGTTTGTAAATAAAAGTCTCGTACTACAATATGTAATTCTGTATGTATATGTCTTTTCTTTATGAAATCTTTAAAACAACAAGAATTTACTATAAACTTTGTAATTCATCCAATCTTTTATTTAAAATAAATCTAATTTAGGGTTGTTTGTGAGGATAGTGAGATTTTGTATCAACCGACTGTTGTGAAACAATTATCTGAAATAAAACAAGTCCATCAGAAGTGTACACCATCACTTGTAAAGGTATGACAAAGTAGTCAAAGTTAAATGAATAATTCATATAATTTGAGGCATTAGTTAGGAATTTGATTAAAAGCTATAGAAGATAATATAAACAAATTTAAAACAATTGTAACTGTAATTAATTTGCAAGATAGACACACCAAATCACTCGACTTGTCAAATCGCAAAAGAAATTTCATTGCATACGGTCATTTCAAATAGACCGACGGACCAAGTGAGCTATAGAATAGATACTCATTGGTTGATGAATTCTCTACAAAAACAATTCAGTATTCTACGGACGGATTGGCAGACAGCAGGCTGGTAGAAATACAAAATAAAATTATAGAGTATCATTACTACTAAAAATAGGATAAATGAATGTTTATGATCACTTAAAGTTTGGATACAAATGCTTCACGAAAAGGGCAGAAAAATCTTTTTTTATAATAATATAAAAAAGGTTAAAACATGGTTTTTAGCTTTTCTCTGGTTTATGACCGTGGTTTAACTTGCAATTAATTAATCAGCAAACAGTAAATTTGTTTACGTACATATATTTAATTCACAATTATTAGGTATTTACGTGCTATTCCAGATGGTTAGTTAATCAATTCTTTTCAGTCGGAAAGTTTTTCTTTCACAATCTTTGTATAGGCTTTGTTTATAATCATTTTAGTATGAAATTGTTTATCTGATCCTCTCAATTGTTTTTACTAAATTTTTAAAGAGCTCATCAATTTGGGGTAATTAAAGTATATTTGGTGATTTTAATTAATTATTGTCTTGTACTTCATTTTCAATTTATTATTGTATTATAATGACATTTTTAGGCATAGACGTCATTTTCTCAAAAATATCATTTGATTTAATAACTGAATTAAAACGATCGAAGTAGAAAAAATATCTAAGATTCTAGCTGACCCAATCGTTCTTGGTTAGACCAAATTTTTACAAATCAGTTTATGAAATTTTCCAAACTGGCCAGCTATAAATTGTGTTGAATGTATACTAAGCAGGACCTAGTTAAAACCCTTTATTTCAGAGAATGAATAAAGGATCTATTATGTTCATATTCTAGAGAATAAAATATTTTAAATCATGATAAGTTTTGCTAATTCAAATTCAGTCATATTCATGAATTATTTGTCGAAAAGACTTTTGTCATAACTTCAATAAAATAGTTAACACAAATATTAGAAAAGGTTTTAGAAAAGATTAAGAGAAACATTATAAATAAGGACGATAACTTTTAAAGTTCTAAATATAAAGCATACGTAAAGCACTTTTAACACGTCAATTTTCTGGTAATATAAATAAAATTTATTAAAGTTCACTAATATCAAAAATGAAATAAATGATGAACAAAAACTAATAAAAGTAAACTGATATTATTATTTCAAATCTAAGGCTTTTAATTAAAATTTGTTATAGTATTTAATATAAAAAAGATATTGTATGTGTGTCTGTGTGTACGGAAAGATCTCGCTAACCGCTAGACAGAAATAGTTTTCCTCACAGGAAAGCTTGATGTAACTACTAATTGGAAAGGGGTATACCCTATAATGAGAAATTTTTATTAGAAAACAATTGCTTGCCCCCCACCCCTAGTTTTTGTATCTTTTTTAAAGCCAAAATTCATGGTATTGGTTCTAAACCCCATCCTATTCTGTTATAGTAATAATATTTTTTTTTTAAATCGTCGAAAATTTGGATATTTTTTACGGGTTAATATTATAATTGTTGTCTAGGAGTGTGAAGGCGTGGGCAGAGAAGAATGTGAACAAGTTGAATGGGAGGAATGCTCACAGGTTTATAGTTTTTCAATAACCAGGCTCTCAAGGGATAAGAAAATAAATTATAAATTGATTTACATATACAATTATGGTAAACATATTATCTATCTGTAGATCATATTTATTTAAACAAAAGTTTGGATACTGCTAGTTTGCACAATCTAATTAAGATTCAATAAGTCCCCAATCTTTTAAAGCTAAAGAAAAAGTATAACTTTGAGTAATTTACTGTCTTATGTTACATCTCTGTTTTTATTTAATCAAAGAATTTCAAGCATTAATACATGCATATTTATTTTAATAAAGCTTTAAGTATTACTTTAATGTATCTGAACTAGTAGACTGTGTGAAAAATACTACATTTTTTTTTAAAAAATTATATTTATTTTAGGTTCCTGATACAGTTTGCTTTAGTGATATTCAAGTTTCAGTGCCATATCAAGAAAAAGTACATAATTTGAGGTATAGTTTTAACATACAGCAATCGAGCCTTTAAATGCTCAGCCGGTTACCTAAAATATGATTTCGATCGATTTATTTAGACTGTTAAGGTTATAAAATATAGATATTCAACAAGGGGCTCTGGTGTCGGCTTATAAAGCTTGAGCCTTGGTCTTCGGGTTCTTAAAACTTGGCGGCCTATCCGTAAAAAAACATTTCAATTGAAAAAAAAGATCTAGCTGTTTTTTTTTGAAGGAGAAACCAAGGATGAAAATATACATATATACATTACATGTATAAGGAATTACAAAAAAATGTGTATGGATCAACGTATAAAGAAAAGTATACAGCATATTACCTGGCCTATATAGTAAAAAATCTCCAAACCGTTTTGCAGCATAACCTACAGACCGACTGATCAATAGATTTTATCGATGCTTATTAGTAAAGGGAATCATCACCAAAAAAATCCCTGCCGTTTATTTTAAACTAGCGGCTACGCCCCTAGAGGCATCTAGTGGCACTTTAAATGTTTTTGTTTGTTAAAGTCTATGTTAATTATTTATGTTACGATACCTAACATATGTTACGTTGAAGTCTCCTTATTTATGTTACGATACCTACCATATGTAACGTTGAAGTCTCCCAATATTAAATTTTTTTTCGATTTTTTTGTCATTTCTCTTGGGAGGGTGGTGGTACCCTCCCCCAAAATAGTTATAAACCTTCCCAGGACACATGAGAATCTACCCTGTTAAGGAGAACCCGATCGGTTCAGCGGTTAGCGAGATCCTTCGGTACAGACACACACACAGATACACACACAGATA
>LS052231.1:0-15670 GCA_900241095.1 Acartia tonsa | reverse complement strand
GCCAACACCTTTCAGGGGGGGTAATTACCCCCCCCCCCAAGCAAATTTTACCCCTGGGGTAAGAATTTATGGGGGAGTATAAAAAATTTGCGGCCAATTTACCCCCCCCCAAAAAAAAATTGGACGTCTATGATTTACAGTATCTTCTTATATTACTGAAATAAAGTAAATACTTAAATAAGGTCCAAAAAACAGAAAATATATAAATCTTTTAGATTTTTAATATAACATATTACAAACATTTTGCATCAGAAGAAAATATTTCATGGTTTTCAATAAATTATGCCTTTTTTGTAATATTATTAATGGACTTTGACCAACTTATTGGTAAAATGTTCTAACTGACAAACTTTTCATCTTTTTCACATTTTTCAACATAGCTCCTAAACTACAAACAGCAGAAATTGGTAATATGATAATTATAATATATCTTTTAAACTGTTTTTAACCTATTTTTGAAAGGTAGATCAAAAATATACTTTGACACCTGTAGAATCATACTGCAAAGCCAAAAATGAGAACAATTGTCCACATCGATTTTTATTTGGATTTTAAAGTAAATTTTTTTACTATGGATTATATAAATTTTACTGATGTTTCTTTCCTGTCAGGGTAAAATACTCAGCTTTTAGGGTGTCTTGCTTTATAAATATTGTATGCTAGTATACAGTAGTTAGGTTTTTTGATTTTATCTATCAAAACTAATTAAAAATTAATTCATTTTAATATATCAATGAATTAACATAAAAATGTTTCATGTCTATTATACATTACAATATACACATAAAAGTCGGCTGTAGAGGACTAAATTTGTAAAATAATAATAAATGTTTATACAATACAACACATTTATCTTTCACATTTACAAAAATGATATAAAATAAGATTATTTAAACTTATTTAGTAAAATATTTTTAAAAAGTATGTATCTTTAATGAGTATAGTTTTCATTCTCTTCATTTTAATAAAATACAAGTTATTCTATAATATTGGAAATAAGTCATCTTGTGAAAACACTATATCTAAAATATTTCTAGCTTTGTCATTGGTTAATGCTGAATCCTCATAGTTTTTATGTTAATTCAAAAATATATCCTACATCTTTCACTTTTAATGAATAATTATAAATATAAAATCAAAAGAGCTATTTTTAACTATCATTATCTTTTTATCATATTATGAAGAAAAATGCTTTGTAAGCAAGAATTTTACCCAAAAAGAAAAGACAGTTCATGATTCAGTAAAATTTACTTATTCCATAGTAATAAATAAACTTTAAAATCCTAATAAAAATCTATGTGGGCTATTATTCTCATTTTTAGCTCTGCAGTTCGATTCTACAGGTGTTAGAGTATATTTTTATATACCTTTCAAAAATAGGTTAAAAACAGTTTAAGAACTAAGGCTTAGTGGCGGCTGACAAGCCCTGGTTAAAGATCAATATCGCTGTATTATTTAGGTTGAAATATCATCTGAGCAAAGAGTTTCCATCATTACGACCTGAAACAGTGGTTGGTCATAGTGGCTCTGATGGTCAGCTTCATGCAGTTCAACTAAAAGCAGTTGCAGATTTTCGAGACGGCAAGAGTAAGATTTTAGTTTGTACATCTGTGCTTGAGGAAGGCATAGATGTACCAGAGTGCAACATTGTCATCAGATTTGATGGTGTTCAAAGTCTCATTCAGTTCATTCAATCTCGTGGAAGGGCAAGAATGCAGAATGAAACAAGCAAATTCTTCATCCTTGCAAATGAAGAAGAAAGTAAGAGACAGCTTCAGCTAGAAAATCATGAAAAATATATGGATCTGGCAATAGAAAGTCACTCAAAGAGTAATATGGCTTTGTTCTTGAGAATAAAAGATATAACATTAAAGACATCATTGTTATCAAGAAACGGATTGTCTTTGCCTACCTCTCATCTGCCTATAATATACAGACAGGAAAGTACAGCAATTGAACTGTTTATCAGGAATATATTTGATGAATATATTAGCACTGAATATGTTGAAGAAAAAGTTATGGAAGTATTACAACCTTATGGACTTGTCATTGAAAGAATAACTGTTCAACAAGGCATAGCAAGGGACATATGCCCATCCATGTTTGATGACAATGACTTTCTTGTTACTATTCAGCTTCATGATGGAGGGGATGATAGTATATACCTGTCAATATATAATCTTTTTCACAATTGGGACTTTATGCTCAGTAAGGAACTAAAGGCGTATACTAAAATAAGTTTAAAACCAGATAAAAGATTAAACTTAAAGCCATTCACAGGGAATAAACTAAATGCTGGTTACTTTGAAAATGAGAAAAATTTTCTCATTAAATATTCAATCTCAAGTGATTTCAATATTGCATTTTCTCCTGATGGAAAATATATCACTATTAAGTTCACAGATGTTGTCAATGGTGAAAGAGTAAAGTACACTATGGAGTTTTCCCTGCTAAAAACTGCTTGTGCAGGATTTTCTCTATTAACAACTGAAAGAAGAACTGTAAATCTTTTCCTTGGACTTGAGGCTATGCCAACATTGTATGAGAAAAGTTCAACAGTAAACAATCAAAGAGTTACTGAACATGAATTACTAACTACTCTAGCAAAACATCATTCACTATGTCTGGAAATCAGAGTTGACAACTTTCAAGATTGGATTCAGCTAAGAGAGATTCTCAGTGAATCCAGTATATTTCCATTAGATCTTTTTGACACAAAGATTTCTATGTTGGAGAGTAAAGAAAAAGAGGAGATATATTGTAATACTGTGATTCCTGAAGACTTGATGTCTAAGGTCAAAAAGGATCTTTTAAAGTTGGAATGGAATATCTATATGAAATCTAGTGATATGACTGCAAATGTAAAAGTTGCTGAGGTAAACTTTTGGCTGAAAAGACTTAGAGAATCTTACATCAACAAGAACCTAATTGAAGCAGTTAAAATTGCAGTTGCCTTTCAAAGAGCTGAAAGGAATAATACAACATATTGGAAATCATTTTCTTCACTGATTGAAAAAGAAATGTTAAACCTGGAGAAGTTAGACTTGAACATTGAAACCTTATACTCAATGTTAGCTTTAAATGTTGGAAAATTTCAAACTGAACTTTACAGAATTTTAGTAACTCCTTCTAGATATGTGTTTCTACCACCAGTACCAGTAGAAAAAAGTAGACTGTCATCTATTATATCAGAGGAATATATTCTAATCTCTGTTGTTTTCCGAGATGAAAATTTGGATAAATCAGACAATGACGAAAAGGTTCACATTCGTGTAAAGGACTGTATGGTCAACGGAATAGATATTTATGGAATAAGAATATTTTATCTTCTAGAGTCAGCTAGTCAAAAGAGAGATCAAAAAGCTCTATTTATCAATGTTCCGAATGTTGACAAAACTAATGCACTAAGAGAAAGCCTTGTCAGTAATTTTGATAAATTTACTTCATCAGCAAAATTCTCCTCAAGGCTTGGCCTTTTTGGAACTTCTGTTAGATCAGCTGGAAAACTTTCAGCAGATGAATTCATGATGATAGAAGATGAAAAGGCAGACAATGGATGTCTTGTAACAGACGGAGCTGGATTCATTAAGGAGAGTAAGGCTCTCGAATTTTGCAAAAAATGTGAAATACAAAAGCAACCTTATGCAATGCAATTTAGATGGTTGGGTTTTAAAGGAGTTTTAGTGGTTTTACCAGATGATCATGAAGTCTTTAAGAACAATGAAAAAGCTATCCTGATAAGAAATTCACAACAAAAGTTTGAAACACCTTTTGATGAATTTGGAATTGTTAAACTTGCTACATCAAATCCTGTAACACTGAATAGAGAATCTATTACTCTTTTAGAATCTTTGTATCTAGCAAATCTAGATAAAAAGGATATCTGGAACTTTCCAGCAAATGTGCTACAACACCTTGAATCATTTCTTGAAAAAGTCACAAATGCACTAAATGATACATCTCAAGCTAAAGAAGAGCTTATGCAACATGTTGATATGAATATCATTGAACAAACCTGCAAGTCTGGATTCAATCTGCTTCTGGAACCTTTCTTTTTCAGGCTTTTAAGGACTTGCTACAAAATGAACATATTAGACATTTGCAAAAGATCCAATTTACCTGTGACTGAAGGCAAATATCTGATGGGAATACCTGACTACTCAGGAAAATTAGAATATACAGAAAACAACATACCAGAGGTGTTTCTGTTTCTAGATGGTGATATGAAGCCAAAGACTGGGTTAATGCTTCTCTACAGAAATCCTTGTCTTTATCCAGGGGATCTTCGTTTAGTACTGGCTGTAGATGTGCCAGAACTTCATTTCTCTAAGAATGTGGTGATACTTCCAACCAAAAACTCAGCCTTCAGTTTATCTGACAACTGTAGTGGTGGAGATTTAGATGGAGATCACTTTACAATTATTTGGGATAAAAGATATGTCCCACCAAAAGAAACTATAATTGATCCTCTTGACTATTCCAATTTAGAATCAGATCCTCCAATAGAGTCTACCACTGCAACATCCCCTGACCAACTTGCTGATAGTTTCATTAATTGTATGGAAAACGATGCATTAGGTCGAATTGCCTACATGCATTTGGCCCTCTCAGACAAGCTTGACGATGGTGCCATGAATAAACTTTGTAAGAAACTAGCAGAAGCCCAGGCTATAGCTGTAGACTATCCAAAAACAGGAAAGAGGCCCAAGATTCCTAAAGATGCTCCAGAACTTGTAAAAAAGAATGGCTACCCTGACTTTATGGAAAAACGTAATTCATACCCTTCACATAAGGTAGAATTTTTTTTAATGAATTCATAAATACAAAATTAAAATTTTACATCAAAATAAAGCACAGATAAAATTTATGTTTTTCTATTTTATGTGTAAAAAATTCTTTTAAAACAATTAATGCAAGACATGTTCTATTTAGCTTAACAGTGCTAAATATGTAACTATGTATGTATTGCAAAGATTTCTGTTTTTTTAAAAGATTTATTAGATACTTTTAATTCCTAATTTGCTTCAACCTTAAAACCTTTTAACAATTTTTACCTTTTCTATACCATTACCTTTGGTCAGGCCTATTTTACACAATTATTTATTAACTATCAATAATAAAATATATATTGTGATAAGGTAAATTCTTTTAATTTTATTTAGACTCTTGGAGAAATGTACAGAACTTCCAAGTCCTTTCTATTTTCATTTGATATGAATGAAATAAGTGAAAGGAAAATACCATTCGATAAATCTTTAGAAAAAGAATATTCTAAAGAAACACTTGATCTGGCAGTACGTTTCTATGAACGATATTGTTATGAAATGAAGCGCATTATGGATTCATTTGGACTTGAACAAGAAGAAGAAGTTATTCTAGGGAGGCCAGTTCAATGGAATTTCCTCCTTAGGTCTGATAAAGAGAGGTCTGCCAAACATTTGAAGTAAGTAGTTTTTTTTTATAGGTTAAGTGAACAAACCTCCTAATGGGACAAACGTCCAAAAATACACAAATCCTGAAGGAATGTTTCTTTAGTAAAACCTTCTAACAATAAAAAAAAATTAAATCTTCTAAATTTTATTTTAAATGTTCTAATTTTTTTAAAATTTGAAAGTAAATTGGGGTTGATTTTTGTAATCCAAAGTTGTATTGGGTTCAAAACCATGCTGTTTGATAGCCAACAACACCGACTTTAGGAAAACTGTCAATTTTTAGAATTTAGCCTATAGAAAAAGTTATTCAAGAAATAAATTTCAGTTAAAAATTATTTCCCTGTATTTTATCGCCATATTGGTTTATTTTTCAACTGTTTTTCTGTTAAAGGATTTTGTTCTTGTTTTGGAAGATTTTTTTATTTCATAATTCTTATAACATAATTAGTACGTTTTACCTAAGATTTGTTCCTTCAGAAGGTTTAGAACGTTTGTCCATTAGGTAAAACACTAGAGAGGGATAGGGTTAAATAACTGTTTCTCCCCATCACACAATCCTTGTGCTGACTTTCAATTTGGTCATTGAAAATCAACCAATGGTGTGGTGTGTATTAACACAGCCAAGTAGCAGGAAATAATTTGGTAGTAGATGAATAAGGTTATTGAAAAAGGAAGGGAGGTAGTTATCTGTATATACATTTATACCAAAGATATGTTGTTTGTCCCTTTAGGAGGTTTGCTAGTGTACCATTTTTATAGCTTCCCTATGTCAAAATAATGTTAATCATGTTTCTCTTAAATGTCTATAAAGGCTTTTTTATTTTAATAAAGAAGCTATTCTTGAAGCTCTTCTATATTTAGGGTCAATCTGTCCATTTCTCCTTTATGATGATTTATGTAACAGTTAGAAAGAACTAATCCGTATGATTACCTTTTCTAGATTTGGCAATCTTAATTTTATTAAATTTCAAAATTAGAATAATAAGAAATAGGGAGGAGTCACAGGAAGTCCTCAAGGGGAGTTTGGAAGGAGATAATTCCAACATCTTTTTATTCCGGTTTATTTTATATTCCCATTTTTTTCATTATTTTTCTCCACAACTAAAAACATAATAAAATGAAGATAACCAAATAAAAGATTAACTTTTAGTAGGAAGTTTTTGTTTTTTATGTCTAAAAATGTTGAATTTGTCATGATAAATTATTGGAAACATAATTTACAAGAATACTGTCTAACATAAAAATTTTGTATTGCAATAAAAAACAAACAAATGGGCACCTTACAAATACTGTCATGTTTTTGTGAAAACAATAAAAACATATAAGTTGCATATATCACGGGAGTATGATTTTCAAGTCATTATATTTTTTAAACTACATGGTAGAAAAATGAAATTCTTTCCTGCCATTGAACATGAAAATATATGCAGTTCACAAAATTCAGGTTTAAATGCATTTTGTGCAACTACCTTTTTGCTCCAGAATAGTCTCTCAAGATCAATTTATAAACAATGATCAACAATTTCAGGCAATCCTACAAGAGTCTAAAGAAAAAGTACAGAGATTATTTTTCTGACCACAGACCTGATGGTACCAGTGTAAAGGACTGGGCTGCAGCTTGGTACAGGGCAGCCTATGATCAAAACATCAGCCATGATACTGTTCGTCCTTTTCTAAGCTTTCCCTGGATAGTTCATGAGGTTCTTTGCTCCATCAAAGAAGAGAAGTATGAAATGCCTGATGCAAGTGCCAATGTTGTTGAAAAAGTTGTGGGAGAGTCTGCTATAGCAATTTTTAGACGAGAAAGAAATTATGACAAGGAATTTCATATTGATTTGCTGCAAGTAAAGCTGAAAGAAAAAGACAAAGATTTTGAAAAGATAAGAAAATGCATCAATAATTACAATCCAAATATTCAATTTGAAATAAGTCCATATGGTTCCTCCAGTATATTTTTGTGTGATTTTAAATCAGACTTAGATATATTTTTGGGCATTGAAAAGATAATGAAAACAGCATCTGATGAAAAATTGGTGCAGAATGTTCAAGGTCTTGACATACTCAGTCAGAAAAGACATTTTCTAAAGAACATTGTTTGTCCAGCTTTAAATCAAATTCTTAGCAAAATGTTTGATTATATTGACAATGATCTTCCTTTGATAAAAGGTGAAGATGAGGTGGGATCAATGTTTGATATAACTTGTAATGAGGATGGAGTTAAGAAAACAAACTATATTCTTAACCTATATGAAAAGGATCCAACATATTTCATAACTTTCTGGATTTTGGTATACTGGGCCAGACTAACAGGTTTAATTGTACTTCATTCAGAAGAAACTAAACATTCAGTGGTTGAGACCTCTGCAATATATGTATTCATTATTAAAATGCTTGAAACTGGAGATGTTGCAAATGTTGAGCAAGAGTTTGAGCTGGAAAATGGAATTGAAAAAAAATTGTTGCATGTCACTCAAACCCTCGAATCATGTGATGAAAATGACATGGAAAAGAAATTGGGTTATAGATTTCACAATTTCTTCAGAAAAGCATCAAAACTTGATTCTTCAAAAGAATTAGAATTGCATTGGCCAATAGAGGGAATTGAGCCAGTTGTATTGATACCAAAAAAGGTATCTGTCATCAAACAAGCATGTAAGCAGGCTTTTCATGTCTTGCATTACACCAGAGACTTAAGGCAAGTTCTTATAAATGCAAAAGATAACACATACAAAATATCAGAGGTTTTCAAATGGATACCACTTAAACTTAGTCTTATAATGAAAAATAACAAGGAATTCCATGAAAAGACCATCAAACAGAAGACAAAAGCTGATATAAGGATATCAGAAGAGCATGGAACTCCAAGATTAGGCTTCACAGCAAAAGGACCCAAATATGCAGTAAATGAGGCACTGAATGAGCTGACAGTACTGAGTAACAGTAACAAGGCTCATACATTAGGGAAAACTAAACACAAATCTAAATACTTTGTTGAGGATTCTATGCTAATTACTATCAGAAACTCTAAAGAAAGTAACGCCAAAGTATTTTTTGTTGATTCTCTGGGTTCCCATCAAGCATACCATAAAGTTCGACAAAGATCAAATTTAAAATCAAAGAATGTTCAAAATGAAAGAGATTGGAATCAAGAATATGACAAAATTTTAACTGAAAAAATAACCAATCAAATGAAAATATTTCCAACACAGGACATGGATGCTAACTGTAATCTAGAAATCACTAGTAGGTTTGGAAATGCTTATGTGCTGGACATTAAAGAACGTCTACCTAAGTGTAGCAATAGTCTCTATGTTGAAGAGATTATAGAACGTGTTGAGAAAAGTAAGTCTCAACGTAGTGATTGGTTTGAAAAAATTTTGGCGCGAAGGAAAGAGGAAAGTAAATCACCAATGAACATGGTGGATCTAAAACCAATTTCTGGACGAAAACAAATGAACATGGATATCAGCAAAAGTTTTGTTAAGATGGACCCTAATAGATCTCTTGGTAAGTAATATTATTTTATTGGTAGTAAAGCTACTCCTAATTCAATTTGTCTGTCCGTCCGTCCTTCAGTCTTAACGATATGAATGAAATATTATTTACTTGGCTGCAATAAAGATATATATTTTTGTATTTAACTCACTTGGTCATTTGCAATGGGAAACTTTAAAAAAAAGACCTTACAGCTGATTTTTATGCAAAGATTTCGCTGACCAATGAGCACCTACTTTATGATATACTTGTTACTCTAATTGTTTTGCTCTGGAGGACGTCAAACTTCTTACAACTGCTCTATGAATTTTGAATGTGTAGATGTGCTGATAAAAGAACATTGACACATTTTCTTGTCAGATGTCAATTAGGATTTTAATACTTTAGATGTTTAATATTTATAAACTTTTCTACTAATGGGTGCAGTCCTTCTTGTTCAATAGTTACAAAAAATAATTCAACAGAAAATACTTTAAAAAATCATACAGCTTGTTTTAAAGTACTTTTTAAATATTTTTTTTTAGGATTATCACTGTGCTTCAATCCAGGATTCTTTAATCCTACCAAGGCCAGTGAATTTATGCATCATCAAGAACTTGAAAAAAGAATCAGCCAAACTATTCAAGAACTTGGCTATGTTGATGGAGAGATTTCTCTGAAAAGAGTTACATCCCAACCATACGTGTCTATTAGCATTGACACAGGTAAAAACAATCTTTTCTTAAATTTTATGCTTTGTTTTGTAGGGCTCGGACTAAGCCTTTTTAAATCTGTTTGGAAGCTTCGAAAAAATATTTTCAAAGAAGGATTGCCATTGGATTTGGGCCAGGTTAAGACTTCCAGCTTATTTTTAAAATTGTAAAAGGTTGATTTCCCTAAGGCTTACAGGCGGCTGCTAAGCCCTGATTTTTAGTTTATAATTTTTTTGAATTTAAAATATAACAAGAGTCACAACATGCATAAGTAGCATAACATAAAAATCAAGGATTAAAAGTAATATATAGAGCAGATAGCACGGTATAGGGGAACCTCACCCAAAATTTTGCAGTCTATCTTGAATATTTGCAAATAAATTCACATTTTTCACAGACCGACGGGAAGGCTCTTACAAAAATTACACTTCTAGAATCATCAAAGAAGTCTTAAAGTTAAATTTTTGAAACACATGATAATTCTTACAATAAAGTAACACGATGTTTGTCTGTGTGTTTGTAACAAAGGATCTCTCTAACCGCTGAACCGATCAGATTCTCCTTTACAGGGTAGCTACTCATAGATCCTGGTAAGGTTTATAACTATTTTGGGGGAGGGTACCATCATCCACCCAAAAGAAATCGCCCTTAGAAATAAATCCCAACCCCCCCCCCCAGAAATTTTTTTTTATCTTAAAAACTAAAATAAAAAAATGGATTTTGGGATTCAACTTACTCAAGTGCCACTAGAGGCCTCTATAGGCGAAGCCGCTAGTGTAAACAATGAACATATTTCAGAGGATGACATGCAGCTCATTCTTACCGAGGACCTCAAGTATATAGAGCTGAGGAGCAGAAACACGACATATGTACACAGCACCATGTGTCATGGTAATGATGTTGACGCAGAGCAGGTCGCAAACTTCATCATGTTGCCAGACCATGATTGGAGATTTGCTATACAAACATTCAAGCAAATAGACAAAGATTCAGAACAGTTTAGGTCAGTAGTTAATTACTTCAGATTCATTAGCACATTTTCAAGGGTGGGAAAGGGTCTTTGGAAGGTATGCTTTCATGATTAGTACCCAAAGTTTTATAAACACGTTATTTATTTATCAGTTACCTTACAATTAAACGTTGAGACCTTTCTTAAATCTTTACTGATTGGTTCATCTTCAAACTAGCTTTTAATTTAAAGTAGGGGTAATTTGTTTATAATCATTGGGGGATATACATTTTAATGTCCAATGTATTCCCTTAAAATCCCTTAGTTTTGATTTAGGCCTTTTTAATTATTATCAAAAGCAATGTCACACATTCTTTGTTGATGTTCATGTTTTATGAAAGTTATCATCCTTGTTTTTTATTACAAAAATGTAGATTTGTGTTTCCTTCCGGTGATACAAGTAATATTCCTATAAAAATGGAAAATGGAGTTTTCAAAAAGAAGACAGACATTAGTGAGGTAAAATTATTTTTTTTTGGGGGGGGGGAGTCAATTTTTTTCTGTTTTTACCAAAGACGACCAAACATCTAGTATATACTGATTTTATATGTAGGTCAATCTACAAAAATCAATATATATCTGCTTCTGCATATCTGCTCTTTATATCACTTAGTCTGTCCACCATCCATGATTTTTTTATGCTCTGCTAGAAATGGATGTAGTCATCCTTGGTTACCTAAAAATTGTATACATGTTTTACCCCGATGCTTTTTAGCATCATTATACTATTCTTAAATATATTTAGTGCAAGGCCCCCAACTCATCATGAGTTGGTTGAGCTCTTTGGTAGAAATTTGGGGTATTGTCCCTTTCGTAACATTGCACCTTATGGGGCGATTCTTCTTATTTTTCACAGTAGCTTTTCTCCTATTTCTAGCACCTGCGGGGGGCTCTAACCCTGCGGGGCCAATTACCTAACCGTGTAAATATATGTATTGTTTTTTAAGGAACTCTCCAACTCATTGCTACATGTTAGAAAAATTGAAAGAATACTTCAATTTCATAAAAATGATGAGATTGGCATATCTGTTGTTAGAGGTATGAATGTTATTTATTTTATACGCTCTAAGAGGACTCTAGAAGCACTTGATGTTGGTGGGGGGCACTCGACCCCTACTTTAAATTTAATTTAAGATTTAAAAAGAAAAAATTAAATTTTAGAGTGTAATTTTTTTCTAGGGGCGATTTTTTTCAGGGGGGTAGTGGTATCCTCCCCCAAAGTAAGTATAAACCTTCCCAGTACCTAAGAGAAGCTACACTGTAAAGCAGAACTATATCGGTTCAGCGGTTATTAAGATCCTTCGTATATGCATAAACAGATAAATAGACAACCTACTACTTTTATACAAAGATATTTTAATAGAAATAACTAATTTAGCTCCTTTCACCCACTATTTTCTGTGTTTGCTCGTCATATCCAGTTCACACATGATAGTGAATATCAACAATGAATTTTCTCATATGCTATTAAAGATAAATGACAATTCTTTTTCTATTATCATATCCGTAACTTCTCCATAACTCACTTGGTAAATCAGTGTGTATATCATGCCCTTGAGGACATTAATTTTGGATCCATCGCTATTTGCTTTTTAAAAGCGAAGCTTTTCTTTAATTAGGGTTGGTCCGTCCGTCCGTACGTCACAGACAGCTCTTTTTGTTAATTTTAATAGGTTAGAATTATCCTATCGATTTAAAACTTTGCATGGTGATTCCTGTAGTTGTTAGGTACGATTTAGAAAGCGTAGCAACTCTACAACCGTTACCAGAATGTCCGTACGTCCATTTTAAACATGTTGATTTTTAATTTTTTAACAACAAATAATTATGTGATAAAATTATCCGATTGATCTGATTTTTGGAATACTGATTCCAAGGACTACAAAGTACAATGTTATAATCAAGTCCTCAAAATGTAAGTATGTCCTTAAACAATATCTTGTGTAAACGTAGTTTTTCAACAAATTTACTTACAATTTTGTTTCTACTTTTATACATTTATATTCTTATTATTTGGATCTGACACTCTTCAAGTATTAATGTTTTCAGAGTTTCGCTTTTATGGATGTTGTCATCCTTGTTTGAATGTATTGTTTGCTCCCTTAATATTTAAATTAAATACTTTTAGGAAAAACGTTTAGCGGTGAACTTCTTGATGATTGTCAACCAGTCCTAGATGTTTCACAATACTATAGGCCAGAAAAACTGAAAGAAGCCATAAACAGGTTAAATCTTCTTACGTCAATGAGTGTAATAACAGACTAGTTCTAATTATACAGTAGCACTGCTCCTACTCAGCTATAATCAACAACTGTATCAATTCGTGAAAAATATGCGTAAAGGTTTCGTGATTTTGGAGGGCAACGCATCCCAATCTTTATATCTGCCCCTTTTAGATTGATTTTTCTTGTTGGCTATACCTTATTCCTGGTTCCTACTAGTTGTATTAACTTTTACAATAAATTTATTACCCTAGATGATCAATCAGACGCAAAAATCCGTCAAACTTAAAACGAATTTACAGCAGACAAAGATTTTTGTTTAAATTTATTCAGTATGAGCGATAAATATTTGGCTAATATAATTTTTCCATGCAAAAAAATCTCCTTTTCTATCAATATTTGTACACTATTTAACTAATCACGTGGTCAGATTGTTCTTTCTATTGGTTGCATTAAGGGTTTGTTCATCTAGAGTCGCCATATTTATTATTTACAAATAATTTTTTTTAGTGGGAAAGAGGAAATGTTTAGAGAGTTAACAGAATTTTATTCAAGTAACTCTTTAAAGGTAAACAAATTACAAGTAGCGAGGCTACTCTATAATTCAATAAGTCCGTCAGTCTGTAAGAAGGAGAATTGAAAAAAAAACGTGAACTACTCGGCTGGCGTTTAGGATTTAGGGCTTAAATTTTGTGTTTATTCCCTTATTGCAACACTAGCGGCTACGCCCCTAGAGGCCTCTAGTGGCACTTTAAATGTTTGATTTTTTGGATCAAGTCTCTACGATACCTATGTTGCGTTCAAGTCTCTGTGCGATTTTTTTGTGATTTCTCTTGGGATGGTGGTGGTACCCTCCCCCAAAATAGTTATAAACCTTCCCGGGATTTTATGAGAAGCTACCCTGTTAAGGAGAACCCGATCGGTTCAGCGGTTAGCGAGATCCTTCGGTACAAACAGACAGATAGATAGACAGACAGACATCGTTCTACTTTGTATTATAGATGAATTTACTTAGTTTGTTGGCATATCGGTCATGCCACAAAAGACTAATACAAATATAAAAATGGTTCCGCGATTTTTTTACTGTCCATGTTTCTATTCAATTGCCATGTATGTTGACAATTAGTCCATGACTGGTTTTAGGCTATACTTATGTAAAAGAAAATGTTTAATTTGATAATTAAATAACTAAATATTTTTTTAGGTTTCTAATGGTGTTAAAAACTGTATTATTGGATTCAATGATTGGATGGAGAAACAAAAATTTGCATCCTAGTTTTTTAATTATTCTATTATTTGTATTTGTTTATGATTATAGCATTTGTTGATTCATGATTTTAGCATTTATTGATTGATTCAATGTACCTTGAAAAATAACCTACAATTATTTTAACTATTATAAATTTTATCATATTTTGTTTTTATTGTTGATTTTAGTCTGAATAAATTATAGAAGTTTGTATTACAATCAAAGAATTTGTTGGATGTACAGCTAAGCCATTGTTATTAGTAGCGAAGCTACTCTATAATTCACTTTGTCCATTAGTCGGTAACGCTATTGGGGAAACGTGATTTTCTCATCTCCTATTCAAGATAGACAGCTGAAATATTTAGTGAAGATTCCTATGACATATGCCCATCTAATCTATACATTGTTTGGTCTATCTTTCTGTTACTAGGGGTGCAAGATCAATTCCTACATTTTCAAGTTTTTGTGATTTTCTCCTATTCAAGATAATAAGGCTGAAACCAGCGTTGCGGAGCCGTTTGATTTTGGTGCGGCTCCGCGGAGCCGTCTGTAATGGTGGCGGCTCCGGCTCCGACCTAAAATCAAGAAAAACTCGACATATTTTTTTCCCATGTCCATTTTTAACTTTTGAAGGTTTTTGATAAAAATAGACTTTAAAAACTTAAAAGGGGCTTTTGCACATAACATAACAGAGTTACCAAATTATACTTTATAAAAAAATCTCTTTGTTTATCTAGTCCGGAGCCGTTTTTTAACAAAAATTACGGCTCCGGCTCCAGCAAAATATGGCGGCTCCGGCTCCGCAACACTGGCAGAAACTTTCAGAGATTGATTTATTTTAAATTCATAGATTTTCATCAAGTTTTATTAAGATTTGTTTATTAATTGGGGTGCTAGATCGATTCCTATATTTTTTTTGTTTTTTTTGTGATTTTCTCTATTCCTATTCAGGATTGACTGCTGAAATTATCAGGGATTGAATCAAAGAATATGCTTATATTTTACATAATTTCATCAAGTTTCATTAAGATTTGTCTATTAATTGCGGTGCTAGATCGATTCCTAAATTTTCGTGATTCTAAGGTTGCGTGATTTTAAAGGCTTCGTGATTACCCTATTTTATCAATTTTAATGGTTATTGTAGGCTCCCGATATCCATTCAAAATTTTTGAGCTTCGCAACTTATGGATGTTGTCATCCTTGTATTTATTACAAAACAAAACTAAGCTAAGGGGAGCCCAGCAAAACACTTTTAAGCGTACAAAAAAAATTATTTATACTTTGAGAGGGGGTCAGGGGGGAGGGGGGGTTTCAGAGATGATCCCCCAAAATAGATGAATACAAAATATATTATTTTGTTTTTATGAAAATCTAAAATGAAGAGTCTAAATCTGTATATGTACTACCAAATCATATTAATTACCAAAAAAAAAAAGAAATAAATTATAACAATTTATTACATTAGACATAGACTATAAGATATAGAATTGAATACTAATCTAATTTATAATTTTTAGGATAAATATCAATTAATGAATCATCATCAACCTCTATAATTCTATATCCTTTCT